>CAUYON010013880.1:0-34751 GCA_963573935.1 Arctocebus calabarensis
TTCTTCCATGACTTAGCAATTATGAATTGGGCTGCAATAAACATTCTGGTACAGATATCTTTAGTATGATGTGATTTTTGGTCTTCTGGGTATATACCTAGTAAAGGAGTTATAGGATCAAATGGCAGGTCAATTTTTAGATCTCTAAGTATTCTCCAGACATCCTTCCAAAAGGAATATATTAGTTTGCATTCCCACCAGCAATGTAGAAGTGTTTCCTTTTCTCCACATCCATGCCAGCATCTCTGGTTTTGGGATTTTGTTATGTGGGATAATCTTACCGGAGTTAGATGATATCTCAAAGTAGTTTTGATTTGCATTTCTCTGATGATTAAGGATGATGAGCATTTTTTCATGTGCCTGTAAGCCATGTGCCTGTCTTCTTCAGAGAAGTTTCTCTTCAAGTCCTTCCCCCCACCTCCCCGAGATGGGATCACTTGTCCTTTTCTTGCTAATACGTTTGAGTTCTCAGTGGAGTCTGGTTATTAAACCTTTGTTGGAGGCATAACCTGCAAGTATTTTCTCCCATTCTGAGGGCTATCTGCCTGCTACACTTACTGTGTTCTTAGCAGTGCAGAAGATTTTTAGTTTGATCAGGTTCCAGTAATGTATTTTCGATACTGCTTCAATTGCCTGGGGAGTCCTCCTCATATAAAATTCACCCAGGCCAATTCCTTCAAGAGTTTTCCCTGCACTTTCTTCTAGTATTTTTATAGTTTCATGTCTTAAGTTTAAATCTTTGATCCAGTGAGAGTCTATCTTAGTTAATATCCAGGTGAAAAGTGTGGGTCCAGTTTCAGTCTTCTACAGGTCACCAGCCAGTTCACCCAGCACCATTTGTTAAATAGGGAATCTTTTCCCCACTGAATGTTTTTAATTGGCTTGTCAAATATCAAATAGTGGTAAGTAGCTTGGTTCATCTCTTGGTTCTCTATTCTGTTCCATACATCTGTCTCTCTGTTTTTGTGCCAGTACCATGGTGTTTTGATCACTATCAATTTGTAATACAGTCTCAGGTCTGGTAGCGTGATTCCTCCTGCTTTGTTTTTATTTTGAGTAATGTCTTGGCTATTCGAGACAAAGCTGATTCCATCTATAATGAAGTATTATGTTTTCAAGGTCTTTAAAATATAACAATGGAGCTTTAATAGGAATTGCATTAAAATTGTATATTGCATTGGGTAGTATGGACATTTTAACAATGTTGATTCTTCCCAGCCATGAGCAAGGTATGTTTTTCCATTTGTTGACATATTCAGCTATTTCTCTTCTTAGAGTTTCATAGTTCTATTTATAAAGATCTTTTACATCCTTTGTTAGATAAACTCCCAAATATTTCATCTTCTTTGGTACTACTGTGAAAGGAATAGAGTCCTTGACTGTTTTTTTGGCTTCACTATTATTGGTATGTATAAAGGCCACAGATTTATGAGTCTTGATTTTGTAGCCTGAGACACTGCTATATTCCTTGATCAGTTCTAAAAGTTACATAGTAGAATTCCTGGTGTTTTCCAGATATACAATCATATTGTCTGTGAAGAGTGAAAGTTTAATCTCTTCTGATCCTATGTGGATACCCTTGATCACCTTTTCTTCCCTAATTGCAGTGGCTAAAACTTCCATTACAATGTTGAAGAGCAATGGAGACAGTGGGCAACCTTGCCTGGTTCTTGATCTAAGTGGAAATTATTTCAATTCAACTCCATTCAAAACAATATTGGTTGTGGGTTTGCTGTAGATGGCCTCTATCAGCTTAAGAAATCTCCCTTCCATACCAATTTTTTTGTTTTCTGATCATGAAGGGATGCTGGATATTGTCAAAAGCTTTTTCTGCATCAATTGAGAGAATCATATAGTCTTTATTTTTTAATTTGTTTATGTGCTGAATTACATTTATGGATTTACATATATTGAACCATCCTTGAGATACTGGGATAAAGCCCACTTGGTTGTAGTGTATAATTTGTTTGATATGTTGCTGGATTTTATAATTTGTTTGATATGTTGCTGGATTCTGTTTGTTAGGATCTTATTGAATATTTTTGCATCAATATTCATTAGTGATATTGATCTATAGTTTTCTTTTCTTGTTGGGTCTTTTTCTGGTTTAGGGATCAAGGTGATATTCACTTCATAGAATGTGTTGGGTAGTATTCCATTTTTTTCTATATTTTGGAAGAGGTTGAATAATATAGGTACTAGTTCCTCTCTAAAGGTTTGGTAGAATTCTTTTTTTTAAAAGCTAATGCAGTTTTTTTATCGCCCTGGGTAGAGTGCTGTGGCATCACACTGCTCACAGCAACCTCCAGCTCTTGGGTTCAAGCGATTCTCTTGCCTCAGCCTCCTGAGTAGCTGGGACTACAGGCGCCCGCCACAGCACCTGGCTATTTTTTTGTTTTTGCAGTTCGGCCGAGGCCGGGCATGAACCCGCCACCTTCGGTATATGGGGTTGGCGCCCTACTCGCTGAGCCACAATTTTTCTCTCTCTTTTTTATTGGCATGATGCAATTCCCCTTTTCAACAACCCAGATCTCTGAAGTCCTGAGTCATCAGGGTAAAGGCAGGGATAGTGGGGGAAGGGGATCAGCAGGGAGGGATCAAAGGTGGGGGAGCACCCAGCCAGCTCACCGACCAGCTGGGATTTCCTTCTGGGGGCGTAGGGTGCTGCAGCTCACCAGCTCTTGGCCACACATGGTGCCAGCAGGAGGCAGGGCCCCTGTAGCCCCAACACGGTACCTCATGGCCTTTCTGGGCCAGTTCTGGAGAGACAAGGTGACTGCAGGGCAGGGGGACCTCACTGGGCAGGTGTGATGACTGAACCAAGAACTCAGTGGTTCTCAGCCGGACAACATGCCCCCCAGGACATGTGGCAATGTCTGCTTGCTACACGTTGTGGGCTGTCACCACTCTCGGGGACAGGGTCCTGCCATCTGACGAGCCGAGGCTTGCCTAGTCCTGCTCTCTATACGGTGTATCAAGTGTATCAAGCATGCTGATTTCTGGGGGGTGGGATTCCAGGACAATTTTTGTCCTTCTTTATTTTTTATAAGATTGTTATCACCTCTGCGTGATCATTTCAGTTTGTTTCCCCAAGTGGGAGGCAACTCAACTCACTGGGGAAGCACTGTGTTGCAGGGAGCCAGCCTTGGCTCCAAAGGGGAAAGGTGGCCCTGGAAGGCCAAGGGGGGGTGGGACGGGTGTTCCAAGCAGAAAGAAGAGGTGTGTGCCAAAGCTCCGAGGCATGGGAGAGCTGGGGCCAGGAGGCAGGCAGGGCAGGCAGCACGCTGCAAGGTGGACTTTGGACTTCATGTCGCTGTGGTCAAGTCATCACAGAAGCAGCCCCTCTAGGTCGGGTCATCTCGGGTGAGGAAACTGAGGCTCCGAGGACTGAGCTGACTACACCGAGCCTAACAAGGGGCAGATGAGAGGCAAACCCCACCGTAGCCCTTCCCAAGATGGCCAAACTACACGCTGCTGGAGGGGCCCCATTCCACACAGGGGACCTCACTCTTTGGTAAGGTCCTCCTCTCAGCACCGAGCCAGGTGGACCACTTGGATCTTTGTTTCACTCTGCTCTGAGCCCTAAAACCCTGCTGGCTGGCCACACAGTAATACTCTGGAGCCAGACAGCCAGGGTTCAAATCCTGGCCCCACCATTACAAGCTGTGTAAGTAGTGACCTCACCTCTCTGGGTCTCAGTTTGCTTATCTGTAAAATGCGGACAACAACAGTGCCACTTCACAGGGGCATCACAGGGATCAAAGAAGAGCCCATCTACGTGAAGGCTCAGAACAGTTCCCGGTACACAAGCGTTGTGTGGGTTCCTGTGCTCCAACGGCGCCAAGGAGCCATGGTGACATTTGGAGGCTACTGACTCTGGGGCCCGGTCGCCTTAAACTCCCGGGGTGTCAGTTTCCATCTCCCCTCCTCATAGTGCTGACATGAGGACTGAATGCACCATCCGTCTGAGGGAGTCAGGACAGTCAGACCCCCACTCCATGCTGGTCCCCAAGTCTAGGGGTACCGGCCTGCTGGGACAGTTCAAGCTCTTTTAATTTCCCACCCCTGAAGCAGAAAGGTCACAGGGTTGAGAAATGGAGCCACAGACAGACATCAGTGGGTCACTATTCCCATTTCCAAGGGAGCAGCCATTGCCACGAGCCCACTACACTGTCTCCCAGCAGACACAAAGCAGAGAACCACTCCTGTGTCCCCCTGGCCTGGACTGCTGCCCAGTAGGACCACCTTCCCGAGACTCCACAGGGGCTGGGCCTTCCTGCCAGATCTCCAGGAAGAGAAGATTCTAGAAGAGGAGCCCTGTGACCCAAAGCTTGGAGTGGAGGCCTCAAGCCAAGGGCTCAGAGCACCAGAGAGGAAAGGACCCCCGCGCCTCACCAGGGTAAGCCCAGCAGCCAGGCAATGTAACTGCCACTCTTCACAGGCCATAGAGGTAGGCCAGGATCCTGGGACCTGTGTCCACTCTGAGCTGGCCGTGACATGTCAGTGACGCTACACCCAGTGATGCTACACCCACACTCTCCTTCTCCTGGAGGGCAGGCCTGGAGGAGGGCAGCTCTGCAACACATGCCACGGGGGGCAGAGGCACACAGGGCCACAAGGGAAGGGTTGCGGTAGAGACTGGAAAGCACATTGGTCACTCCTTCCAACACTCAGGACCTCCCCCAGCTGGGCAGGTTGCTCATTCATCCCAAAAACACCTGCTGAGAGGCACTACCTCAGTTTCCTCATCTGTTAATACAGAGAGAAGAACAGTCTCTTACCAGGCCGTCTGGGTCACTGCCTAGCTCAGCGCCTGGTAAAAGGAAGCACAAAACTCACGTGAGTGCCGCTGGCTGGTCACTACTGTGACCACTGCCTGGCCCTGTTGACTCACACATCCCTCTACTCCTAAAGCTTCTGCTCAGCGCATCCCGGGCTCCCAATGGCTGGCCAGTCAATCCTCAGTCCCTCTGCATGGTAAACCACCATGTGCCGAAACACTCTCTGGTGACCCAGCATCAATCACCACGTGCTGTAGACTCTGCTAGGAGGTGACCCGACCTCCATCTTCAGCTTGCAAGCCCTTACAGTACCCGCCTCCTAAAACCTGCCTCTGTCCAGCCCCTCCACCCAGCTCCATCAATCTCAACCCCACCTCTCTCCCACAAACAAATCCCTCCTGAAACCACCCATCCCTGTGACCGCACCTCCTCCTCCCTCACAACAGAAGGACAAGATGTGGACCTCTCTAAGGAGACATGCTTGGCTCTACAGTGTGTCATAATACAGTCACGTTCAACTGCAAACCCTCTGGGAAGAAAAAATGTCTGACTTTCTAAGTAGCAGCCAGGAGCATTCCCTATGTAAGCTCAGTACCTAGGAGCACTCACTATGCAATGCAATACCCAGGAGTACCTGCTGGGCAAACTCAGTACCAGGAGCACTCACTATGCAGTGTAGTACCCGGGAGTACCTGCTGGGCAAACTCAGTACCAAGAGTACTCACTATGCAGTGTAGTACCCGGGAGTACCTGCTGGGCAAACTCAGTACCAAGAGCACTTACTATGCAGTGTAGTACCCGGGAGTACCTGCTGGGCAAACTCAGTACCAGGAACACTCACTATGCAGTGTAGTACCTGGGAGTACTTGCTGGGCAAACTCAGTACCAAGAGCACTCACTATGCAGTGCAGTAGCCGGGAGCTCTCACTATACAGTGTAGTACCCAGGAGTACTTGCTGGGCAAACTCAGTACCAGGAGCACTCACTATGCAGTACCCGGGAGTGCCTGCTGGGCAAACTCAGTACCAGGAGCACTCACTATGCAGTGCAGTACCCAGGAGTACCTGCTGGGCAAACTCAGTACCAAGAGCTCTCACTATGCAGTGCAGTACCCAGGAGCTCTCACTATGTAGTGCAGTACCCTGGAGTACTTGCTGGGCAAGCTCAGTGCCCAGGAGCACTCATTATGCAAGGGCAGTATCTGGGAGCACTCACTATGCAGTGCAGTACCCAGGAGTGCTCTTTTGCACACATAGTATCTGGTATTCAATTTACAAACTTAGCACCTGACACTTACACCCTCTACAAACACCTGACATTCACTTTCTAACAGCAGTTCCCTGAACTTACTTGACAAATTCACAAAGGAATGTCTGCCAAGGATCCGCAGACACTAAACCGATAAGCCTACTTACTTCTAACTACGATGCTTCTTCAGGAGGCTGCAACAATGTTACACATATCCAGCAGGTACAGTACATTGAGGAACATACAAACCCGCATGGGGCCACACTTGGCTTTGACTCGGACTCCACTTCCCCAGGCTCCTTATCTCAGCCTCCATTATAGGCTCTCTAACGTGGGTGTAACAGTAATCCCACGGGACTGCTATCAAAGTCAAATGAGCACTGTGCCTGGCACACAGGAGGTACACAGTAAAGGTCCTCGTAATCTGAAATACGTAGATTTACCTTACTTTACTCTCCCCCCAGGGAAGATCGCAAGCTTTGCAAACCTACCACCAACCTCAAGCCCAGACACTAGCGGAGGCCACATCATTTGAATTTCTTTTCCAAGGAAGCAGTTCTCCTCTTTGTACCTTGGAGATCTCAAGGCACACTGCTGCGTCCCAAGGATTCGGGGAGCCCTGGGGTGGGAGCAGTTATCACTTCCAGGGTCTCCACCTCCTTCTGGATAAACATCTAACCCACGTTTCCTAGCACCCCCCTATATTCGGGTGTGGCCACATGTCTGAGTTCCAGCCAAAAGAGTGGCCAGAGCTTGGCTGTGGGGGCTTCCTCTCTTTCCCCATCCCCTGAACCAGAGCCATGACACAGACGAAGGCGTCCAGGCACCCACATGACCAAGTGAAGCAGAATCCTCTAGAGACCACACTGGACTGTGGTGTAAGCAAGAACTGAGCTGCGGAGGCTGCAGGTGTAGAGCGGTTTGTCACAGCAGCCAGCACCCGCTGGCTAACACACTCCTACACCAAGGCTCCCCTTCCCCACCGAGTGTCACACTAGTATACACATTGGTAAACAGGTTTGCCTAGGCCAGCCAGAGAGCCGGAATGCAAAGCAGGGAAGCCAGGGTGGACCTGCCCAGACCATGTGCTCATGTACATGGGACCTCTAAGGCAGTGGGGACTGGCCCAGGACACCTGAAGAAGCAAGAAGGAGTTCCAGTGTTATCTACTCTCTCTAGATGACCCCATCTGAGCAGGACCCAGACAGCCCAGCCCAAAGGAAGCCTCTGTTTCCCTGTCTGATTCTGATCTTTCTACCACCCAGAGACCAGAGAATCCAGCTCATCTATTCCCCTCCAAACGGAGTCCAGCCATCGTAACGAGTTTAGTGGCTTTCCTGATTCGATCATGCCTGATGATAGCTTTGCAGCAGTGAAGCCATGATCAAGGGCAGAGTGGACAGCAGAGTCTGGGTCTGAATCCCAGATGGATCTCTGGGCAGCACGCTTCCCCTCTCCCCGCGTCTGCCAGCAAAGCCGCAGGTGAGTTAGGTGATCAGCATGCTCTGGATCCTTAGAACTTAGAGACAAAGGGAGCTAGTTTTTTTGTTTTTCTTTTTTGTAGAGACAGAGTCTCACTTTATCGTCCTCGGTAGAGTGCCGTGGCATCACACAGCTCACAGCCACCTCTAACTCCTGGGCTTAGGCAATTCTCTAGCCTCAGCCTCCTGAGTAGCTGGGACTATAGGTGCCTGGCTATTTTTTTGTTGTTACAGTTTGGCCAGGGCCGGGTTTGAACCCACCACCCTCAGTATATGGGGCCGGCACCTACTCACTGAGCCACAGGCACATCCTAGGGAGCTAGTTTTTAAAAGTTTTGCTGGGCTTTGTAACTTAAGAGTTTCTTAGACCATTGCTACAAAGCTATTCTTCATTGGGAGAGAGCCAGGTTTCAAAAAAGGAAAAATCACATAACAAAAGCACTAGAATGAAAGTTTTATGCAGCAAGACAGAGCACACCTAGCACATCCTAGGTGCTTGTACGTTTTTTTAACAGATGCTGGAAAGCAGGGGGAAGGAAACTGACAATTAAAGGGCAGGTGCAGGGACCAGCCGCTCTGCTGAGCCACTTCTAAGTGGGATCTAGACTCAGGGCCTTTGCGCTTGGCCCAGACATCAACATCATCTCTTCCCTGACCACCTGGTGCACAGCAGCAGCTCCAAGTCCCCACCTCCCACCAGCCCTGGCCTCCTGCCAGTTTTATGAACCTCTCACAAATATCTTTCATTATTTTTCAGAGACAGTATTTCACTCTGTTGCCCAGCCTTGCACTCCTGCCCTTCCCTAAACACCTTCCTCACCTAATTTTTTTTTTTTTTTTTTTTTTTTAGAGACAGGGTCTCCCCATATTGCCCTGGCTGGTCTTGAACTCCTGGCCTGCAGCAATCCTCCCACCTCGGCCTCCCAAGTCACCGGGATTATAGACAAGAGCCACTGAACCTGGCTGTGCCTGTTATAGTTTTTCTATTTACTCGCTCAGTTGTTAATTGTCTGTCTCTTCCTGTGACCTCACTACACACCCCAAACATCGGGACAAACATTTTGCACATGGTAGGGGCAGAGAAATGGCTCCTGAAAACAGAAGCCAATTTCAGCACCAGAAATGTTTTCTCTGCCATCCCCTTTGCCTCATACATGCAGCAAACACCTCCCCCACATGCACACACATCTCATCACCCTTTAGTTGGGGCTTTGCTGATGCAAGCAAAGCTTCCTTTCAAAATGCACACAGCCTCCCTTGGTGCCTGTTGAATACACAGGGAGGGCGGGTCGTTACCACAGTCAGAAATCAGGAAGAGAAATTTTCACTTCCTCTCTTTCCCCACCATGGGGCCGGGTTGCCTGGCTTCCATCCTGGGGAAAAGCAGGAAGTCTGAGATAAAAATGATGCTCTTGGGTGGAGCTTCTCAGAGTATGTCCTGTAGGTAGAGGGGAGCCTGTCTTTGTCAAAGCCCCCCTCTCACTTTTCATTCCCCTCCTGGTGGCAGTGAGTGACCAGACCCTGTAAGGGGGTTCCTTGGATGGTCACATTTAGCCAGACCAAAGCATGACTCTAGGTAGCCATGACTCCAGGTAACAATGTCCTTCCCTCTTCAAAGAGGGGGTTAGCTCTCCCCTTCCAAAGAGGCGGAAGAACATCCGAATTATCAAAATAGAAGCAATCCCACCGAATAAAAGTAGAAAATGTCTTGCTTGACATAGCAAAAAATTGGGCCTCACCTAAAGGCCCATCAATAGGGGAACGTCTGCTCACCTTACTATGGTAAGCCTCAGCCACAGAACACTACACAGTCGTGAAAAAGAGCGGGACAGCTGCACAGTCACAGATCTAGAATCATCTCCAAAACATCCTGATCAATGCACAACAACGGTGCAGAGCCGGGCACACATGTCGGAATGGCCAGCGGGGACAGACACCAGCGGGTGCCAGCTGTCGCTGCCGCGGGGCATGGAATAAGAGAGAATTGTCATTTTTCATGGCATACCGTATACTATTTGAATTTATTTGATGTGTGCATGACTGTTTCAAAATTTCCCCCAAAAAAGAAAAGTTGCTTATTTTTAAAGAAACTAGACTGTACCCCCTGAGGAATTTTTCTTAAAGTGCTTGCAACAATTTCGTTGCCTTCATACATGACATCTACTAAATACCCCTAACTTTCCCAAACGCATTGTTCATCTCAGGAGACTCCTCTCTGGAGACTACCCATCTTTAAATAGCAATAATCACTCCCATTTAGACAGAATTTCACAAAGCCCTGTCAGGGCAATTAGGAGAACAGGGATTGGAATACTGGTGGCTTGTTCAGCCCTACTGTGTCTTTGCTGTACTAGCAGGTGCTTACTGAACCATCACCAATCCTCACGGCCACTCCATAACTGAGGTGCCCAAAAGGTGAGAAAAATCAAGGCCCAGCCAGGGAAAGTAACATGCTGAAAGGCACAAGCCAGGAACCTAGATCCTGCACCATGAAATAGTACAGCCCAGGTTTGATCTAGCCACCTCCCTTGATCTCATTTATTCCTTAAAGACAGTAATTTGCAACTGGGGTGCCGCGGCACACTAGTGTGTCATGAGAGGATCTTAGGTGTGCAGTGAAAATTTTTAGAGATCATTCATTAAATTATTTTTGGAAGAAGTTCAAAGCACAATGAGTATATTCTTTCTTTCTCTCTCTTTTTAGATCAACATCATTTAAGTGTGATGCAGAAGTTTAACTATAGGTTCAAGCATGCTGTGAGATACAAAAAGGTTGAAAAACACTGCTTTAAGGTAAGACATAACTCAACTATCTCCAATGTCCCTTTCCCAGAATACCGAACAGGTAACCTCAGGACAAGTCAGCCCTGGCTGGCCTGGAGGAAAGGCCAGCTTGCCACCCAGAGCTAGCCTTGAGGCGCCCTAAAGACAGCTCAGTCTTCAGGACATTGCTCCCCTGACCCCTGACTAGGACAGTGCTCCCAAAATGCCCTGTCCCACTGCTAGTGAGACACCAAGAAGCTGGCAGGATGGCACACAAGCCACCTGGGGGCCGAGGAGCCCAAGCCTGCAGCACCTGCTACCTTCCTCACCAGCTAGGAGAGCACAGCCACGCACAGGGAGATCCAATATTGCCAGGACCAAGAAGGGCATCTGGGATGGTGTGGGGGAAATGGCAGCACCCAAATTTACTCCCTCCTTAAAATGAGCTTGCTTACTCCAGCCTGGGGAAGGCAAACCACAGACACCATTCATACAGCACTCTGACTGTTTCTCCTCTTCTGTCTCCACCCTTCCCCTCTACCGTCTCTGATCAGCCAAGGTGTCCAGGAAATAAATTTGATATCCTCCAAAGTCTTTCTATGGCAATTGGCATGGGTTTTTATTTACAAATTCCCCCCTCAAAAAATCAAGTCAGAGGTGGGAAGGACGGGCCGCTGGAGAGGCATGTATGTGACAAATGAAAAAACAATTAACATGCATGCCCGTACACAGACAAGCTCCCGTGGGACTCATGACCCTGGAGGACACACATCTTAATTCTCAACTAGAAACCAACACCAGAGGACTAACTCTCAGCTCTGCCTGTGAAACACAGTAGGTACATACTTAAGTATTTGCTAAACGAAGTCAACTTCAGAGGACGGTTGCCCCACTCCCAAGAAAACACCAGACTAAAGCAACCGACGAGAATGAACCAACTCCTGACAAGATGCCTCGTAACATCTCAAACAGCAGAGTGGTAAAAATTTAAAAACGAACCACTGATGAATTATAGCTTGAGAGTAAATAACGTACTGTCACCTGTGCTCCACCAGTGTGGTAAATGAACAAAAAACGTTCACGACTGGATCCACAATTCTGAAACATCATGTGCCACATTTTTTAAAAAGTAAAAACGAAATCAAAGGTGAGTAGCTTATTTGTACTTCTTTGGTATAGGGGAAACAAAGGCTACAGACAAAGCCCTCTACCAGCGGGTAAACATGTCTAGCAGGTGATCAAATTCAACCCAGAGACAAGAAAAGCAAAATGGATTCTGGTCTTGCTGAACCCAACTGCCTAAGCAGAACTCCTGGCTCCTGATATAACTGACACCAGGGTCAATGGCCACGGAAAGCCAGACAGGCCCTGGGACTGAGAAGTCTGGGTGCAGAAGGAGAATGAGGCACCCCATCTACGCGAAAGCCTGACCAGTTGGGCCCTCCTCTGAAAGGTGCAGTCCCCCCAGGGAGGGGCCCACACCTCTCCAAACCACCTCCCCTGTCAGCCAGGTCCCTGTTGTCTATGTGCTACCTCCTTTGTTTACCAACATTCCAGATCCAAAGTCTTGCAAGCAAGGGTGCATCAAACCCGGCTGCTGTCACAAGGCAGGTCAAATACACTCTAGGCTTTGCAAGGATTTAATCAGTAACCTGCCCAGGAGATGAGGGGTGGGGCAAGCTCAGACCTGACCCCACAGAAGGCAGAGTTGACTCTCGAGTTCTGACAACCTGGAGAGACATCAGACTCCTGGACGGACTGAGTCCACAGCATGGGGCCGCTTTTTGGACCTACCTGGCAGAAAACAGAGGGAGGTCCAGGCTGAGGCGTGTACCCAACCGAAGTCACAAGCCAGGTGGGACTCAGACCCTCAATATGCCTGCATCCCTGCCTGATGCAGCCGTTGTTCTGGAAGCCTGGTCTTAAATTTCTCAGAATTCAGTTAACTGGATCAGTGTAGACAGATTCCAGAGATGGTTTGGGTAAAATAAGATTATTTGCTTTGTTTATTGGTTTGAATCCAGATCAATCATTTTGTGTCTTGTTCCTGAAGCCTATACAACTAAGCAGCTATTTACCAGATGGTTCTGAGTTGGTCTGTGTAGACAGCTGAAAATATGCAGGATGCACATTTCATGATAGGAGATGACCCTACAGGAAACATACTTGAGGCTGGGCCAAGGGCTACGACAAAGCCACAGGGTTGCTGCCACAGTGGCTCCAATTCACCTTTGTTTCATTTGGGCTAGTAGTTCTCAATACAGTGCCTGGGCTCCACTATAAAATGCAGACTGATTACATAATGCCTAGGCCTCAGGGAAACCCCACAGGGGCTACTCTGCTTCCCGGAAAGCCTGGACACTCCCACCAGGTATCTCATGATGGGACAAGGTCCCTGGTGGCAGTCTCACCACCACCTCTGCCCTGGAAGCCACTGCTCCAGCCAGCCCTGCCCCTAGCAGTCCCAACTCCAGGCTCACAGGCCCAGTGAGGGGAGAAGAGCCCACCACGGAGCAAGCCCAAGACTTAATGACGCCCCCAGTGGGGCTTAACGCAACACAGTAGAGAAGGACATATGCCCGCCCATTGGACACTTCCTTGTAGTTCCTCCTTCCACATTTCCTAACACCACAGCATGAACAACCCTCGGTCCCAGTACTAGAAATCACAGGTGCTCCCCAGAGAGACCCAAGCTACTGAAAATTCCACCCACCCCCGCTGAGGAAGAGGCCTCTAGCTGTTTAATTCACCTTTCCTTCCCTTCACAGAAGTATCTCTGGAGCAGGCAGAGATAAGGGAGTGGGGAGATTCAGTCTCCAGAGCTGGCTTCCCCCAAAGTGAGACAGCAGGGATCTCATTCTGGTGTCTGAGTGGGGGGTGGAGCAGGGGGTCAACTCGTCCTTCCCACGGTAGGTCACTGGCTCTCCCAACCATTTTCCTCCCTCTCAATTCCCCTTCATTTTGAGGGGTGGAGGAAAAAGCCCAATATAATACCCCTGAGCCAGGTGAAAATTCTGAAGCCAGACCTGGAGTCTCCACATCCCAAGAAGGGAGGTGCAGAGGTCACCAGTTCCTCCCTGAATCTGAAACACTGTGTGCTGGCCAATTTTCAGAGGCTGTCTCTCCCTCTATCAATTGAAAAGCTGAACGCTGAGGCCTGTGGCGCGGGATGCACCAGCCTGAAACCAGGACTGGGCGGTCTCCCGGCAATCAGCTATCCCTCTCTGAGAACCGAGTCTCTGCAGACATTGCACCAGCGTACCCACAGGAAGAGGAAACAGGTGCTCTAAGCATGTCAGACCCCTGATTCAGAATAAAAGTCCTCATGCACTTCAGTTCTCTGGGGTGGAGGCTGGGGGGCAGATCCAAAGAGTAGGATTCTTCAGCTAACTTTTCCCCCTCCCCATTCCTTGGAGCATGTGTCATGGCCTGTGACACAACGCCAAGGGAACACGGATGCTGGGGAAATGTCTACGCACGCTACACGTTTGTGACATACCATGTAAGCGACACCTTGTTTCCTGGCTGGGTTTTCTTGGCACAGGTGTGGGCAGTCACTGAGTTCTGCCCCCTCCCACTGTGCTTAGTAAACAGGATCACGGTGGCCCTAGGAGGGAGTGTACCTTCTGGGGAGGACAGGCCACCTCTCCCAAGAGGATGGGACCCCCCACAGCAAGGCTCAGGCCCAAGTCACAGCCGGTATTTGAAACTGTCTTGTTTCAAAACACAAAGCATCCTGTTCAAGCTCCTACCCACCTCCCTCACTCCCCCCACCCCACCACAGCTGTCCTTCTCCACATAGGAAGAAGGCCACCATTTGCAGATTTAATTTCAGAAACAGATCGATGGTTTCTCCACTCCATCTCATCCAGCTGACCTAGTCCTAGCCATATCTTTTAAAACAATAACAATCACAAAATAAAACCTCCAGCAACAAAACACACGCATATACACACACTCAACAGACAATGCAAGATCAGGACTCCACAACCAGCCTCCACGGAGAACTCAATCCCCCTGGGTCTGGAGACATTCCAGGACCACTGCCCCCTCCCCCTCCATGTCCACCTCCCAATGTGCGAAAGAGATTTTCATAAAGGGAAGCACCCAGTTTTGCCTGCCAGCTCCAGGAAGGAAAGAGAATAAAGGACGAGTACAGCAAAGAAAGGAACTGGCTTCTGGAAATTCTTTGGGGGGGGCGGAGGTTTTGAGGTTTTTTTTTTTTTTTTTTTTTTTTTTTAATTTTTGGTCCTGTTTTGTTTTCCCCTCCAGCTCCGATCCAGATGGGCCAGGGTTTCCAGAGAGGGAACCCCCACCACCAACCACCAGGGCCCTGCCCGGGGTCTATCCCACGGCCCCCGCCACGAGAAACACAAAAGCTGGAACTGGAAGGTCCCCAAACACGCAGCCCGGGGTGGGCTACACATCTCCAGCATTCCGAGGGTCTCTCTGGAGCCCCGCGGGCTGGTCTGAGATTCAGAAGCCAAAATCCAGCCCAGCGAGCAGGCCAGGAGCGGGGTGCCCCGGCTCTCCCCGTCCCCACGCACCCCCAACCGCCACACAGGCCCCGGGCTCCAGGTGCAGCGCCCAGAGGCAGCCGGGGGGCGCAGCCTGGCCCCGAGGGGAGTGCGGGGGTGCAGCCGCCAGAGCGACTCACCGTGGCGGACGCCAGGCTGTTGTCGGCCAGCGTTAGGTGGTGCGGCTCCCAGCGCCTCAGGAATTTCGAGGTGAGGATCTTGCTGAGAAAGGTCCGCGGGTGCCGGATGACACAGACCTGAATGTCGCCCTCCTGCAGCAGTTTGTACCTCATCCCGTTGCAAAGCAGAAGGGCCCGGCGGCAGGGCACGGCGCCCATCTTCGTGCCCTCGGGCGCCGACACGTCGCCCCCCAGCAGCGGCTTGGTCTCCTCGACCTGCCGGGGGTCGCCACCGCCGCCCGAGCTGCTGGTCAGATCCATGGCCGCGCCGGGACGCGGGGCGGGGAGCGGGGGCTGCGCTGGGCTTCTGGGGCGGCGGGGCCCCCGGATCCGGCGGCCCGCACCCCCCCACCCCCCGGGAAGGTGGGGGGGCGTGGGGCTGGGGGCGCCCACAGGGGAGGGGGCGCTGCCCGCGGGGGCGGCGCGTCCGGCGGGGTGGGCCGGCCTGGGCGCTTCCTGCGGGGCTGCCGGCTTCCTCCTAGCTCGTCGGGTGCATGCTCTCGGCGGCGGGACCTGGCGGGCGGGGGCGGGCCGGCGGGCGCGGGGGGCGGGGGGCGGGCGCGGGGCGGGGCGGGCGCCCCGGCGGGGCGGAGGCGGTGGCGGCGGCTGCGGGCGCGGGCGTGTCTCGGGGGCCCCGCGCCGCCCGCCGCGCGTGTGGACGGTGCGTGTGGCTGCGCGTCGGCCGGGCGAGTGTACCGCGGGCGGGGGCCGCGGGGGCCGGCTCGGCCGAGCGACGGCAGGAGCCGCTGGGCGCCCGCGCGATTGGTCCCCGCGGGGTCATGTGCCCGCCCCTCTGACGTCAATGGCGGCAACGGCGGCGGCCGCCGCGGTTTCAGCCTCTCGCGGGCGGAGTCCGCGGGCCGGGCGGGGACGGGGAGGGGGGAGGCGCGGCCCGACGGGAGGGGCGGCCCGGGGAGGGGGCTGGGCGGGCGAGCCCCGACAGGCCCTGGCCCGGCCCGCCCGGATGGGGGAGGGGCGGGGGCGCGGGGCGCGTGACGTCACGCCGGCCGCGCCCCCGCCGGTGCCCGGGCGGGTGCTGTGGGCCTGAGGGACCACCGCCCCCGGTGCCTTCCGCCGGGCTCGGAGGGCAAAGAAGGGGACACGACGGCTGAGGTGCGCCCAGGTGGCAGCCGAGGGCCAGGGGCTGGGGCTGGGGCTGGGGGCGGTGGAGGCTGGACCACTTGACCTCTGACACCCTCTCCTTGGCCCCGGCTGCCCACCTGTGTGTCCAGATGGGGCCATTAGACAGTTGTTTCCTTGGCCTTGGGGGTCGTCATACCTTCTGGAGAGAGGGGACAGGTTCCCGGACCCCTCCTTCCTGCTGTACTGAGCCTCTTCTAGGAACCCAGATGACACAGCCACCCCCTCCTCTGCTTCTATCCTGGTTATTCATCTCTTTGTCCCCAGTCCAGGAACCAGCCCAGGAGAGAATCGTATTGGAAGGACCTTTGTGGAAGAAGTCACAGTGTCCAGACTCCAGCCTGGAAGCAAAAAAATTCCCTTTTCTGCCATCACAGGCTGCTTCTCAGGCCACCTCGAAAAAGCCCAGCACCTCAGCCAGGCTTTTCTACCTCCATTCCGTCCTGCAGCTAATGACATTAAAACCCTAGATTTTGGCCTTTGTGTTAGGTGAAGGTGCCTCTGTAGTGAACACATGAACGTGTGTAGCGTGTGTTGAATTGCATCAAGAATGCCGCAGAAAGTCCACAGTGTCCTTGCAGTGGGAGTTGTTCACACCCCCTTCTCTCCCAAGAAGAGATACATAGAGACACTCCCTCCAGCCAGGACCCTCTCCCCTGAGCCTGGCCAGGGCTAGGGGCAGGTGGTACAAGGCAGGTCTCAGCCTGCACCCCTTACCAAATAAGACTGACATCCAGCCTCCCAGGAGATAGGCAAAGCTGTTCTCTGTGCCCTGGGAGAGACACACGTTAGAAAATCAGACATTCACTGACTCCCCACCATTTACTGACATTTCTTCAAGTTCTGAACTTCAACCTTTAGAACATTATCGAGACAGACAGAAAGCAAGTCCAAAGGATGTGGGTATGGAGGATGGCGGTGGCCAAGAAACCCCCAGTCCATTGAGGGGGTTTGCTCAGACTGTTATAAAGCTCCTGCCATATTAAGCTCCAGGTGCAGGCCAGGCACTGGCATTAATAGTAATTGTTGTAATAGCCATGGTGGTCTGAGACTTCTGTGTACTAAGAATTTTGTATGCACACACCATTTTCCTGTCACGGCAACCGGGACAGTGGGTGCTGTCCCCATCCACTCTTGCAGGTCAGGGTGCAGAGAGCTTAAGGGACTCCCCCAGGCTCACTTAACTAGCTAACCCAGGTTTCTGTAACCCCAGAGCTCATGACTTAGGCACAAACCATGGAGCTCAGAGCCTAACACAATGTAAAACCATAATGACCACACCGTGCTTGGAAACAGAGAAGCAGATGCTTAACCCAGGTGGGTGAGTGACCCAACTCTACTAGGTGTTTAGGAATCAGTTAAAGAGGGGACACATGGTCTAGGAAGAGGGAATGGCCCATAGAGAGGCAAAGAGATGGGAGGATGCTCATCCTGTCCAGGAATCCTCACTCATTTACCACAGCATGCAAGGTGCCAGGGGAGGAGTGGCAGAGGCCTCGAAGGAGAGCAGAAAGTGCTCTGAAATGCAGACCCAGTGACCAGAGCAGGGGGGGCTATCACATGGACAAGCAGGGGAGCGGCATATCCATGGCGTCTTGGAAAGACTGCAGCCTGACGTGAATGAGGATATAAACGAGTAGCCTGGAGTCACGGAGGCCTGTGAGGAGGCAGCCCTGACACTCAAGAGCCAGTCAGTGGGGACAAGTGCAAAGTCACAAAGGTGGCCCAGTGGTAGGCAGAGCAACTTCTGTCCACTTCAGAAAGATCCACGGACCCTCCTCTATCCATTCAGGGTGCAAAACTCCAGGAGAATGAGGGGATTTAGCAGGATGCAAAGGATCCCTGATTTCTTCCAGGACCATCCCAGACATTCTCAAAGCTGCCTGGTGCAGTGGTTGATTTGTAAACATTAGTAGGAATATCATGACAATGACCAACACCCAAATGGCATGTTCTATGCTGGGGGCCTTATGTATTGGTTCTCATTTATTCCTCCCCAGTAGTAGTAGTGGGGATTGCTACTCAAGAGGTAGCAATCATTGTCAACCCCACCTGCAGGGTAATGAAGGGTGGAGAAGGTGAGGGTCAGACACTTATGGGGATCCAGCCAAAATCTGAACTTGAGATTCTGTTTGACCTCAAAGCCTATGTGTTTCCCACCCATCTGGGAATGTCTTTCTTTGTAATGTTTCCTGAGCAGTCATTCAAGAAGAAAATGTTAAATTCAATTGATGTCTTTTTTTTTTTGAGACAGAGTCTCAGCTGGGTAGAGCCCTGTGGTGTCATAGCTCACAGCAAGCTCTATGGCTCCAGAGATCCTCTTGTCTCAACCTTCTAAGTAGCTGGGATTAAAGGCACCCACCACAATAATAGCTGTTCTGTTTTAAGTAGAGATAGGGGTCTTGCTTTGTTCAGGCCATTTTGAACTCCTGAGGTCAGGCAATCCACCCACCTCAGCCTCGCAGAGTGCTAGGATTACATGTGTGAGCCACCGCACCCAGCCAATGTCATCTTTAAATAATATTTCTTGATTTTAGTTTGGAATCAGTGAGACAGAGTCCCCAAGACACTTAAGTGCCCGATTGACAGTGGCACTTGCTCAGTATCTGTGCATAGCTGGGGCTCAACAGATACACAATGATTGATCATCAAATTCACATATTCCTTTTGCTTAGGAAGTGCCAGCCACAAGATGGATAGACTTAGTGAGTTGGGACGAGATGAGACGGGATGGCATTAGTACTCAGTCTGCGATAGTCAAGTCCCCAGCCTCCTAGTCACTCATAGCAGAGTCCCTGACCTTCCATTATCCGCTGTCAGATTCCAGAAAAAGCCCATCCCTGGCTCTCCCCAACCTCTGTGGGAGACACCAGCCCATTGGGTTTCTGTGGCTGGATTATGTGTCACAATTATCCCTCAATGCCATGAGACCCCAGACTCTGCAAAGCATGGTCCAGCCCCTTGAGGGTCTACTCTTCCAACATTGAACTTGAGAGGTTTACAGAGCAACAGAAGTACACAAGCAGTGCCTGCAGGCTTCGCTCCCCTCAGGCTCCTGCAGGCCTGTTCACTACGCAAAGTCCAGGTCACCAGAGAACCTTTTGTTTTCTGCATTCTTTGCTGGCAGTGCCTCCTTGTTTGAGCCAGGTCTGCCCTCATCTGAAAACTGCCACTTTGGGTCCGTGTGGGGGTTCACACTGCTGCATGGGTAGAGGACTATGCCAAGCTCCATGCTAGGAGCTGGGACACCATGGTGGACAGATAGTCTGCTGCCTTTGTGCTCCCAGTCTCAGCAACTGGTTCTCTGAAGTTTCCCCTGGAGCTAATTCAGAAGGGAAAGAACACACCTACCACCAGGCTGCCAGTGAAGGAATCTGATGAGGTGGCACAGTCCCTGCTGGGGAGGAGAATAACAAGGTTGAGGGCCTGCCCAGGAGGCATCGAGCTGAGCCCCCTTCCAGCAGCCACACCTGCAGGTGGCTGTTGTCCCCTAAGGGGGGTCTCCAGTGGAGACCTGACAGCCTCTGCAAACCTCCCTCCTTGCATCCTCCTCCATGAAATGGTACACAAACCCCAACATGCTGTCCCCTGCAAGTGGGCAGGAGTCATTCTGGTTTTGCTCATCATAGCCAGTGGTGTGCTGGTAAGTGTTTAAGAGTCAGCTTGCTGAAAAGATGGAAGGCCCTGATTTACAGTGTTTGACAATTTCCCTGGTGTAAATACGACAACTGTGGCTGATTACAAGCTACCAACATGCGTCACTAAAGATGGACTTAGGAAGAGAGGTCCTCCCCCTCCCCCCGTAAAGTTTCCACCACACAGATATAATAGAGCAGAGCCAGATTCAGCCTGGGGACGGCAAATATTTACTGTCTGGCCCTTTTACAGAAAAAGTTTGGCGACCCCTAGGATAGACATAAATAACTTCAAGAACAGAGATGCTAGCAGCATGGAGTAAAATAATTAGGAAGTGGCAAGTTTTATTACCTTTTTTGAAAATATAATTTATTGAATTGTAGCTTCATATAACTTAATCTTTTTTTAATGGCTGTTTGACAAGCAACTTGCAAAATTTCTGAAAAATTAACAATCGGCTGTCACAAGCCATTGTAGGTCAACCACAGCACACCACTGCTTATTTGCCTAGGTTCCAGCCCAAAACAAATGTGCAGAGAGGATGTTTTGAACGGCTGGGGCTCACTGCAATGCCAGGGTTCTAACCGCTGAGATACATTGCCCTGCTTCATTCATTCATTCTGTCTTTCATTTGGTTCCTACTTGAATGCCAGGGTTTTTGTGATCCAGTAGATCAAACACACACACACTCCCTTCATGGAGCTCACAGTCAAGTGCAGAGCCAGCTGCAGCCCCCTTTGCCCCCCAAAAAAGTATACCAAGATGAAAACAAACTCCTTCTTCTCTCCTTTATCAGCTGTGTGTATCCTCGTTGATTCACTATAAAGTGAGGTCATCAGAGTACCTCCCTCTCAAGCAGTAGAAATTCAATGAAATGATCAATATCTCGCTCACAGCACAGGTCAGAGTGAGCACTTTCAATGGCATTAGCTGCCCACACCACTGCGATTTTAGAGCCCGCATTGACACAGCCCCAACAATGGGCCCTCCACCTGGTCTGCTTCCCTGAATCTTTCCCATTTGTCCAACAACTGGGTGTGGACATTGAACCCAAAATCTCCTCAGGATTGAAAAGAGGACTTGCAACCTGGCACTCTCAACATTTGGGATGGATGACGCTGTGGCAGGCAGCTGTCCCATGCTCTACAGATGTTTCTCAGCATCCTTGGCCTCCACCCATTGGATGCTAGTAGCATCCCCAAGTTGTGACAACCAAAATGTCTCCAAGACTTTGCCAAACATCACCTAGGAGGCAAAATCACCCCTAGCTTAAAGGAGGATGTTTTTTCCTCCCTCTCAGCTAGCTGGAAGAGTTGCTGGTGGATGAGCCACGTCCTCCTAAGCCATCCTTTAGGGCACAGTCTGGGGGAAATTACACCATCCATGCTCGTGGAGCTGTGGCATGGTCCTCGTTAGATGCCACTTGCAGGGTCCGAGAGCAGCCTCACACAGCTGACTTTATCAGACTGGGAGTGGACACGGGGACCCATAGGACAGAGTTAGATGCTACCTTTTTTAAGTCATGTTTGGGGAGCCTATTTAACATTATAAGGCCACCCATCTGTGTAATAGAATTCCAAGTACCAAAGCAGGCAACAAAATTGTCTGTTCCTAAGTGGTCCCAACTTCATAGCTACCTGTGGTGCTATTGTTTGGGGGAATTCTCAAGAAGCCACATCTGAAAAGTCTGTCTCAAAATTACATCAGCCAGGAGAACATTTTCGAACCTCATTTTTAACAGGCATCAGATACCAGCATAAGGGAACATACGTTCTGTACCGATGGCATTTAATGTACTGATCAAATAATAAAATGTGTTTATTCTCCCCATATAAGGAGAGGAGTCCTGTTTTTGTCCTGAAGTTGGCAAACATCCTTCTCAGGCTTCCCCTGGGCTGATGTGAGGCCAGCCTGTTTCCTAGTCTCCATCAGTGGGGAGGACAAGAGTGTGATTGGTGTTTAGCAGCCTGTAATAGAGCTGGCGGTGGCCATCCCACCTTCTCTGGCTTCAGGAGACAAAGGAGGCAGCAAGGTAACGTGAAGTGCCACCCTCCTCCCCCTTCTCACTGTCATCAAATAAGGAAATAATTACAGAGGACTGAGCATTTTTCTGACGCTAATATTTCTTACTAATCAATTAACCAGTTGATTGATTGGCTTACATGCACACACCAAAACTTTAACAGTAGTTATCTCTGGAGAGGTGGGAATACAGGTAATTTTTTCCTTTATCAATCAATGTTACTGAAACACAATTTACCATGTAATAAAAGCACATCCATTTTAAAAGAAAAGGTTGACAAGTTTTGACAAATATATACACCCATGTAACCAAGATATGGCCATAGAACCTTCCCGCAGCCTCAAGAAAGTTTCTCTGTGTTCTTTGCAGTTGATCCAGCCACCCACTCGGCTCCAAGCAATCCCTGATCTGCCCTCTATTACTACAGGGAGTTTTTATTTTATTTTATTTTATTTTTGAGACAGAGCCTCAAGCTGTCACCCTGGATAGAGTGCCGTGGCATCACAAATCACAGCAACCTCCAATTCCTGGGCTCAAGTGAGTCTCCTGCCTCCGCCTCCCAAGTAGCTGGGACTACAAGCTCCCGCCACAACGCCAGGCCATTTTTTGGTTGCAGCCATCGTTGTTTGGCGGGCCCGGGCTGGATTCGAACCTGCCAGCTCAGGTGTACGTGGCTGGAGCCTTAGCCCGTTGAGCCATAGGCGCCGAGCCACTACAGGGAGTTTTATTCTTTCTTGAATGTCACAGAAATAACATGGTAGGTCGGGTCTATAATCCCAGCACTTTGGGAGGCAGGAGGATCATTTGAGACTAGCCTAAGCAACACAGGGAGAACCCCCTCCCCACAAAAATTAAAAGACTAGCCAGGTGCAGGAGCATGTACCTAAAGTCCCAGCTACTTAGGTGGTGGAGGCAGGAGAATCGCTTCAGCCCAGGAGCTTAAGGTTGCTGTGAGCTATGATCATGCCATAGCACTCTAACCTGTGTGATAAAGTGAGACCCTGTCTCAAAAAATAAAGAGGCTAAAAAAAAAAAAAAAAGAATAAAAGAGTATGTATTCTTGTTTTGTGTTTGTTTTAGAGACAGGATCTCACTCTGTTTCCCAGACTAGAGTGTAATGGCAGGATCATAGCTCACTGCAGCTTCAAATGCCTATGTTCAAGCAACCCTCCTGCCTTAGCCTCCTGAACAGCTGGGACTACAGGCATATACCACCATACTTGGCTACTTTTTTTTTTTTTTCATAGAGACAGGTTCTTGTTGTGTTGCCTGGTCTCGAACCCCTGGCTTCAAGTAGTCCTCCCACCTCAGCCTCCCCAAATTCTGGGATTAGAGACATGCGCCACCATGCTCAGCCTATCCTCTTTTTTTGTTCTGCATTAACAGTTTTTGAGATTCATCCCTGTCGACACCCAAATCATTGTCTGTTCTTCTTTGTTGCCAACTAATACATCCATTACATGGGTATGCCTCGTATTATAAATTTTGCTGGGCGGTGCCTGTGGCTCAGGGCACTGGCCCCATATACCAAGAGTGGCTGGTTCAAATCGGCTCCGGCCAAACTGCAACAGAAAAATAGCCAGGCGTTGTGGCGGGCACCTGTAGTCCCAGCTCCTAGGGAGGCTGAGGCAAGAGAATCGCCTAAGCCCAGGAGTTGGAGGTTGCTGTGAGCTGTGTGACGCCAGGGCACTCTACTGAGAGCGATAAAGTGAAACTCTGTCGCTACCAAAAAAAAAAAAAAAATTTTGTTTTAATTAAAAAAAAATAAATGCCATTTTTTTTTCTTCATGTCACGGGCACTTTATGAAGAGCGCAAAATGCCAGGCTACTGTTGACTCATGGGGACAGATGCCTGGCACAGCCACACAGAGAACGGGAGGCCAGGGATCATAGTTTTAAAAATAAAAACCACTGTGTTTTCAGATTAATTGCATCTCTCTCCCTCACCAGCCTTTGTGGCGAAGGTGTTCATATTGACCAATTTAAGTGTGACCTCCTTTCTTTCTCCTCCATCCGCTCTGAGTCAGTTGCCCAGAAGCCATGCGAGGAAGGAATTTGGGGAGGAGGGGGTTACATGTGCACAACATGAACCCGTCCAAAGCTCATGCACACCCCTATTTGCACCAGCTGATGCAGTCTTTAGATAGGCAAGAGTGATGCTATCACCCCATTTTGCAGGTTAGGAAGCTGAGGCAAGGTCAAGGATTTGTCAGAGACCCCACAGTAAAGACAGGGGGCTGTGGAATGCCACCCGGGGGCTCTTGAAAGAAAAAGATACTAAAAACACAAACCTTTGGGGGAGATGGGAGGAAGGACGGTATTTGGGGGACCTCATCTAACGTGCATGATGCAATGGTACATTTCAAAACTGTTAAGAAAAGAGTATAATTGTCTTGCCACAACAAATAAATAAGCAAGGTGATGGATGTCTTAATCAGTTCAATGTAAGCATTTCACATTGTATATCAAATCAGTACACTGAGCCCCATAAATGCTTCAATGTACACAGTTATGATGTAATAAAAACAAAACAAAACAAAACAAAAAGCACAACCCTTAGGTTTGAATCCCAGGCCTCTATCTTCCTTAGCTGGGTTCTGCTAACCAAACCTCTTAATCCCCCTGAACCTCAGTCTCTTAGCAGTGAGACATGGATGGAAATAAGATGCAACTGAGCTGGCAAGGTAATCATCACGGTGCGCAGGACAAGGTTTAGGATGAAGTCAGTGCTCACTAAATGTTAGAGAGAAACCCTTGTCCCAACCCCTTGTCTCCTTTAACAACAGCATGGATCTGGGACTCATTCCAGCCCTCCTGGGCTGTAGCTTCAGGGGGTAGAGCCTCACAGACACGGGGAAGGCAGGCTGAAGCATACAGACACCTCAGCTACAGCAGAAACCACTCAGGGTGGCTTCAACAAAGCAAGGACATGACAGGTAGGGAGCCAAGGTGCCTTGCAGAGCCCCAGGAGCAACTCAGAGGGGACCAGAAACCAACCACCCGGGGACCTTCTCTCTGCTTCAGACTTCAACTTCTTTTTGTGTAAGGACTGTCTTTACTATGTTGCTTGGACATGACAGTAGATGGCCATTCCAGAGACCATCTGCTTGGTCCACTTCCTAAAGGATGGTCCACCCTTGGTTGGCCCTCCTTGGGCCAGTGTTTGACACAAGTTGCACAAATATGGCTGCTGGAGACCAACCTCAGCAGGTGATGAGGACAATCAAGTGTGTCATTGTGAACTGGGTGGGGCCCCCAAGAAGTGCCTTATTGCTGATAATAACTACTTCTCCCTCTGTGCTCCCAAGGCCTATGCATCGCTTTATGCGTGAATAACAACAGCTGAGACTCAGCTCGGCGCCTGTGGCTCAACAGGCTAAGGCACCAGCCACGTACACCTGAGCTGGCAGGTTCGAATCCAGCCCGAGCCAGCCAAACAATGGTGCTGCAACCAAAAAATGGTTGGGCGTTGGGCGTTGTGGTGGACTCCTGTAGTCCTGGCTACTTGGGAGGCGGAGGCAGGAGACTTGCTTGAGCCCAGGAATTGGAGGTTGCTGTGAGCTGTGATGCCACAGTACTCTATCCAGGGTGACCTTGCCACGTGCCAGCCACTTTGTAAGTAAGCACTTTGCATGAATGGACACATTGAATTCACACTTAACAAAAATCCCATGACATGTAAGATGTTGATTGTACAGATGGGAAAACTGAAGCACAGAGAAATTAAACCACTTGCCCAAGATCACTTGAACTGGGCCTATCAGACACGATACTCACTCTCTCAGCCACTATATATCCTCTCCTATTTTAGCCTCAATAATAGTTTTTATAACTTATCTATTAGCTCACATCTCTCAAAATGAGAAAAAAGATGAAGAAGGGGAGGAATTTGAGTGGCTCACACCTGCAATCCTAGTTCTCTGGGAGGCCGAGGCCAAGGCCAGTGGATCACTCTGAGACCAGCCAGAGCAAGAGTGAGACCCCTCCTTTCTCTACTGAAAATAGAAAAAAACTAGACAGGTATGGTGGTAGGTGCCTGTAGTTGCAGCTACTTGGGAGGCTGAGGCAAGAGGATTGCTTCACCCTAGGAGTGTGAGGTTGCTGTGAGCTACAGTGATGCCATGGCACTCTACCCAGGGTGACAGAGTGAGACACTGTCTCAAAGAAAAAAAAAAAAAGAAGGGGAGGAATTTGAGATCTGACATTTCACAAAAGCATTTAACAGCCAATGATGGAAAACACTGGCTATCTCACTGTTTTTATTCTGCCTGGAGTTGGGGGAGAAGGTGTGGCAGTGTCCTTAGAGCCTCTTGAGGTCTCATGCAGCCCAAAGCCACTCCCACTGGCTTGGGATGCCTGGTACAGACTCTGTACCTATTACCCTGAGTCTGCATACAGCAGGTGCTCGATAAGCTGCTAAGAAAACATGTACCCCACTGTACAGTTTCCAAAGCACTTCCTAAGACAGATAGAGAAGGAGGCCCAGGAGGAGCAGGGAAGCCCCCGTTCTCCTGCCCCTCTTGCTGTGAGTCTGCCTTCCTGAGGGGCTGCCTCTGCTCCTATGGCCAGCACTGGACCCACACGGCCGCCTCAGCCCCATTGCCCAGGGCAGAGTGATCACCACATCTTGGTTTCCCACCTCCAGCATCCAGGTGAAACTTGGCTGATCTTATCCAGCCCCTGAGTCCCGGGTTCCCAGCCCCAGGCTCACAGAACAAAGGTAACCGGCTCCAGGTCTTCCAGGGAGAAGGCCTCAAAGCCAGGCTGGTGTGTTACTTTCCTGGGGCTGCCATAGCAAAGCACCTCAGTCTTGGGGCAGGGAGGCTGCTTGAACAACCAGGAGAAATTTGTTCTCACAGCTCTGGAGGCCAGAAGTCTGAGATCAAGGAATTGCAGGTAGGTTCCTTCCGAGGGCTCTGGGAAAGAATCTCCCCTATCCTCTCTGTGCTGGCAATCTTTGGCAGTCCTTGTCCTGTAGACAGACACATCACCCTAAACTCTGCCCTCCTGTCCAAGGAGTTGTGTTTATCTCTGTCCAAACTTCCTCTTTTTATAAGGACACAGTCACATGGAGCCCACCCTAATGCAGTGTGACTTCATCTTAACTTACTGCAAGAACCCTGTTTCCAAATAGAGTCACATCCTGAGGGTCACATTCTGGGGATTATGGCTTCTGTGTCTTCTTCAGGAGACACAATTTCAAAGCCCCCCAGAGAAGCTGCTCACTCTGCCCCCAGCTAGTTGTCCCCCCAGTGCACCTTGCCCAATGGGCCTCCTTTTAGCCCAGAGGGTGTGGCTTATAGTGTTTTATCTGGGACAGGCATGGACGTATGTGTGCCCTCCTGTCCTCAGGCTCACACTGGAACATTCAGTGGGAGCAGTTGTGTTCTGAGGCTCCACAGGGGGCGTCCCTGGCGGGATGTGACTCAGCTCCCAGCTAAGCACTTAGGAAGGCTTTGTTCACACGGAGGGCCCATTGTCTGCATTTCTCCACCTCGCTCCAGTTTCATCCGGCAATTTTAGAGGCATTAAACCTGAACAGCTCACAATGGACTAATGAGTTTCATTCAGCATGGATGACAATGACCCACGAATCTAAGCTGACCAGTGTCCCCTCTGCCCGGGTGGTTTCAAAATAGCAGTGGTTGACAGGTGGCTGGGTCCTGGGCCCAGGATTCAGGCAAGTGGTTTATTTCTATTTTATTCACTTTTCTATTTTGTTTGGCTAAAAATCTTAAACAGATTTTACTCGGAGGTTAACTAGCCAAATCTACCATGACGGTTTTGAATTTCAGAAGCCCCAGATTCCGGTGAAGATGGGAGAGCTGACCCTCTGGTGACTTCTTTGGTTGTGACAGATGCCACCAACCAATCACGGGCTCAACTTCTAAGACCACAGGCCTGGATGCAAAGGGGCAAGGACTAGGATCCAGACCTGTGTACCCTACGGCCTCCATCCCCCAGGAGCAGTCAGTGACCTGGAACATTTGCCTTGCCAGATCTTAAAAAAAAGCAAACCAAAAACTATAGGGGTCTTCTGGTTCTCCCCTCCTATTTTGCAGGTGGGGAAACTGAGACTCAGAGAAGTGAAGAAGGAGCTTTACCCAAGACCAGGCAAGTGATGGTAGCAAACCCAGGCTCAAAGCTCCTAGCCCCCCAGCCCAAAGCTCCCCACCAATCCCCTAGTTTTTTTTTATCTCCAGCCACAGATGGAGTTTGCCAAAGATCTGTGTATTTCTCACCTGTCTGCTTGTCGTCCAGGCTCATGGTGACAAATCCCTGGGGAGGCTCATTTTCCTCTTGTTCCATCTGCCCTGGCCCCTCGAAACCCAGCTGTGTTCCCTGTAGCTCCCTAATGATGCGAGTGTGCTGTGCTTTCCACCAGCTCCTGGGACTTCTGCTGCTTTCCACACCTTTCCCTGTGTTTCCTCTGGGCCTCCCTCTTGGTGTCACCATGTTCTGCCCCGGAGAAGGCTCTGAGCCTTGATCTGACTTCCCCCCAGCCTTTTCCATGGAGCCCCTGCTTCCTACTCCCCCCAACAATCCTGAGGGCTGATTGAATGGCGCCGGCCCAGCAAACAAAGTGAAACCCCCAGCCCCCCTCCCCCCACACACACACTCCATGTGGCTACAAACCAATGTGGCTGCAAAAAGTCCAGGAACATTTAAAAACTTTGTTTGGGGGTTTTGTTTCCTTTTCTTGTCTTTTATTTTCTTTTACAAAAATGACATTTTTCACTTGGAAAAACAAGAAGATAAAGATAAGGAATAGAATGCTAATTAAGCACCTGCTATATTCTAAACACCATATACATAACTCATTTGATCCTCAAAACAACAGAAGAGAAATTCTGCAGGACAAATGACACAGGTTCTTCAACTCCTAAATGGCAAGGAAAAGGCTTGAATGAGGGATAATATTTTCGATATCACTTACGCGTTATCACCATCTGCAGAAAGACAGGAAGACAGATGGGTGTGACAAAGCAGGTATAAGCTAGGGACTTATACAGGTGCTCACTGTAAAATTCTTTCACCTTTGCTACATATTTGAAAATTATCCTAAAAAAGTGCTGGGAGTGAGGAGGAGGCATCAGCCAAACATAATATGTGGACCCTGTTCAAAGGACATACAAAAGGACGTTTATAGATCCGTCAACGACAAATGAACACTGATGTGGTATTAAGGGCTATTAGGAAATTGTTTAGAAAAATTTTAAGTATATTAATTGTCTCACGGTGAGTTTAAATTTTTTTTTTTTTTTTTTGTAGAGACAGAGTCTCACTCTGTCACCCTCAGTAGAGTGCAGTGGCGTCACACAGCTCACAACAACCTCCAACTCCTGGGCTTAGGCGATTCTCTTGCCTCAGCCTCCCAAATAGCTGGGACTACAGGCACCTGCTACAACGCCCGGCTATGTTTTTTTTGTTTTGCAGTTCAAATGAGGCTGGATTTGAACCTGCCACCTTCAGTATATGGGGCCAGCGCCCTACTCACTGAGCCACAGGCACCACCCGCATTTTAAAATTTTTAACAGAGTGTCTAGCTTTGGGATTTGTTTTAAAATACCCAGCAGGAAAAGGGATGGGGAGATAGAGCTATAACAAGATTGGCAATTCATCGCTAATTGTTGAAGATGGGTGATGGGTAATAGAGGTTCATGAAACTATTTCTTCTTTTGTGAATGTTTAAAAATTCTGATAGCAAAATAAAAATTCAGTGAAGGAAATTCCTATGAGGTAGATATTATTATTATTATTATTTTTTTTTTTTTGAGGCAGACTCTCACTCTGTTGCCCAGGCTACAGTGCCTTGGCATCATTTTAGCTCACAGCAACCTCAGAGTCCTGGGTTCAAACGATTCTCCTACCTCAGCCTCCTGAGTAACTGGGGCTACATGCACCTACCACAATACCTGGCTAGTTTTTCTATTTTTATTAGAGAAAGGGTCTTGCTCAGGCTGGTCTCAAACTCTTGAGCTCAAGCAATTCTCTTGACTTAGCCTCCCAGAGTGTTAGGATTACAGGTGGGAGCTACCTGGCCTGGCCTGGGGTAGGTATTGTTATTTGCAACTAAGGAAATTGACCTGAGCATTAGAGATGTCAGGTCCTTTGCCCAGAACCCCTCAGTTGGTACACTCTTGAATAAGGATTTTTTTTTTAATTTTTTTACAAGATTCCTATCTAAGATCGGGCTCAGTGACTCACGCCTGTAATCCTAGCACTCTGGGAGGCCAAGGCAGGTGGATTGCCTGCCCTCAGGAGTTCAAGACAAGCCTGAACAAGAGCGAGACCCTGTGTCTAAAAATAGCCGGGCGTTGTGGTGGGCGCCTGTAGTCCCCGCTACTGGGGAGGTCGAGGCAAGAGAATTGCTTGAGCCCAAGAGTTTGAGGTTGCTGTGAGCTATGACACCACAACACTCTACCCAGGGTGACAGAGTGAGAAACTGCATCAAAAAAAAAAAAAAAAAAGAAAATTCCTGTCTGCAATTCCATCCTCCCTTCTTAACATCTTGGTGGATATCCTTTTGGATTTTTGTTTGTTTGTTTGTTTTTGTTTTGTATTTGAGACAGAGCCTCAAGCTGTCCCCCTGGATAGAGTGCTATGGCATCACAGCTCACAGCAACCTCCAATTCCTGGGCTCAAGCGAGTCTCCTGCCTCTGCCTCCCAAGTAGCTGGGACTATAGGCACCCGCCACAACACCCGGCCACTTTTTGATTGCAGCCGCCATTGTTGTTTGGCGGGACCTGGGCTGGATTTGAACCTACCAGCTCAGGTGTACGTGGCTGGTGCCTTAGCCCGCTGAGCCACAGGCGCCAAGCCATCCTTTTGGATTTTAAACCTATGAAAGGACCTGGAATGACTAAAATATACACATACTGCCCAACTCTATCCCCATGAAACACAAGTTACATTAGTGTGCCCTTGAACACACATTTCTGACGCAGAGCTACGAAAAAGGAAGTGACCGGTATGGAGGCCCACGCTAAGCCAAGCACTCACCTGCATGACGTAAAGGAACCTCATTAATCTCCCAGCATCTGCAGCAGGTGAATACACAGTCCCCGTTTTTACAGAGAAGGAAACAAACTCAGAAAGGAGAAGGGACTCGTCCAAGGTCGCAGAGCTAATAATTGCTATTCAATCATGTGCATGTCCGATGATGTGACTTTATTAACACCTGCTTCTCCTTCCTGGCTGTCACCTCCAGAAGGGCAACCTTCTCATCTGCTTTCTTGGTCACCTGATCGTGGTGCCCTGAACAGGATAAATAAAAATATCTTGAATGAACAAAAGAACCAAGAAAGAGGTACAGCTGAGATTTGAACACCCTTCTTCCAACCAGCTACTACGCTAGGCATCCTTTTATTTTTACTATGGTAAATACAAGTAACAAGGTATCTTAACCATGCATAGGTATGCATTCATTTTGTCAGGTTACAATCATCACCATCCCTCTCCAGAACGTTTTCACCTTGCAAAATGGAAACTCCACATCCATGAAACAATAACTCCCCACTTACACCTGCCCCACAGCTGTTGCCAACCACCATGCTATTTTCTGTCTCTGTGCATTTGACTATTCTAGGTATCACTTGTAAGTGGAACCATATAATATGCAGCTTTTGGTGACTGGCTTATTTCACTCAGCAAAACCTCTTCAAGGTTCATGATGTATCAGAATTTCCTTCCTCTTCATGGCTGAGTAATATTCCGTTGTATGGACACCTTGTTTTGTTTATCCATTAACTCTCAGTAGACATCTGGGCTGTCTCTATTTTTGGCAGTTACGAGTACTGCTTCCATGGGCCGGCTGTGCAGGTATCTCTTGCAGTCTCTGTTTCCAATTCTGGTTGGTCTGTACCCAGAAGTGGGACCGCAGGGTCACAGGACACTTCTCTTTTCCCAGTCATTCCTTTGATCCATTGCTAGTATGTTTCACCTAACTCTAACCTTGGGATGTTGCCATGTTTTTGTCATTTTGATAGCCGTGCAGGGGTCCCAGGAGGTAGGGTGCGTCCTGCCGTCTTTGTGGGGACTTGCCCTCCTCCTGGAGCCTCCATCCTGTCTGTGTCTGGTCATGACTCCTGTTTCAGGGATGACTCAAGGGACTCATCCCCAACTAGCCTGGAAAACACCACATTTCCCTCCCTGCCCATTTCCTGCTGGACACTGTGCCATGGTTTGGGTTATCACATGTTGAACGTTCCCCTCACAGGGCACAGTGACTTCCCTCTCTTGCTCTCGGCTTGCTCCCTGCCCTGTACACAGGGTGTCCCAAAGGTCGCCATGCAAACATGCATAAGAAAATGGGAAATCAGGCAGCGCCTGTGGCTCAAAGGAGTAGGGCGCTGGCTCCATATGCTGGAGGTGGCGGGTTCAAACCCAGCCCTGGCCAAAAATTGCAAAAAAAAAAAAGGGAAATTGTAGCTAGATGTACTTTTATTTACAAAATATCCATTACAAAATATTTACAAAATACGTCTTTATGTGTTAATATATACATATAAAAAATAAAAATAAATTATAAAATAAACTATATGTGTTTGTTCATTTCCTATGTGTGGTGACCTTGGAGACACCCTTCGAAGTCTCCTGCTAATGTTGCATGAATGAATGTTATTGAAATAATTAAGTAATTACCTCCTCTCCTGGGGGTTGTTTCCGACTTTTCAATATAAACAACAAAGAGACATTTATAGTGGATTTCCCCCCTTTTTCCTATGCTTGCTAATGATTCATTTTCTTCAGCTAAATTTCCAGGGATGGGATAACTCATCCCTGGATCTGGGGGCAGGGAGAGGAAATGAAAGAGAATGGCGGAATGGTTGCCATCCGTTAAGCAAAGGAGCCAGAAGGAAATGCTCACTGGCAAGAGAACGTGATGGTCGAAAGTGTGATCTCCCCACCCTCTGTGACCAGGAACTCTCCCCTCCATTTCACAGCTTCTCCCCCTCCCCAAAATGATACGGCTACCTGGGACCTGTGAAAGTGACCTTGTTTTGAAAAAGGGTCTCAGCAAATGGAAGTAAGGCTCCTGCGATCAGATCATCCTGGGTCAGATGGACCCTAGAGCGAAAGGTGAGTTCTTATAATAGAAGGAACAGGAAACAACCTCGAGACCCAGAGCAGAAGGTGATGTGAACATGAAGGCAGGAACGCCCGGGAAGGCCACCTGCCCCGAGGAACTAGGAGGGAAGCTTGGAACGGACTCTCCCTCAGAGCCTCCAAAAGAAACCAACCTTACTGGCACCTTGGTTAAGATTTCTGGCCTCCTGAACCGTGAGAGAATAATGGATATTAAATGGATATTTCTGTTATTTCTAACAAATCAATGCAGTTTCTTCTTCCAGAAAAACGCAGGCTCAACCTCGGGGCAGGCAAAAGGTATCACTGAGTTGAGTGTCTGACAGTTCAGACGGGAATATTCAGATGTGCAGTGAGTGGGGGGGTCCACTGGGGAAAGGAGAGCAAGAAATGGGGTGGGGGCCGCCACTGGCCACCGAATCAGAAAACTAAAATTAGTCTCTTTTTTTTTTTTTTTTTTGGAAACAGAGCCTCAAGCTATCACCCTGAAAGAGTGCTGTGGCATCACAGCTCACAGCAACCTCCAATTCCTGAGCTCAAGCCAGTCTCTTGCCTCCGCCTCCCAAGTAGCTGGGACTACAGCACCCGCCACAACGCCCGGCCATTTTTTGGTTGCAGCCGTCATTGTTGTTCGGCGGGCCTGGGCTGGATTCGAACCCGCCAGCTCAGATGTATGTGGCTGGCGCCTTAGCCAGTTGAGCCACAGGCGCCGAGCCATAAAATTAGACTCTTTTTATATGCCCCCCACACACACACACAAATAAATTCCAGGTGGACTGAGGCCAAAAAGTGAGCAACAAAACTTAAAAATATTTAGTAGAAAATATAAGACAATATTTTCATAACCTTGGTGTAGGAAGGGATTTCTTAAACAAGATGAGCCTTGAAGCTTGAGGCATTTCACTATGTTAACATTTATTTTAATCCTCTGTACATCAAAGCGTACCATAAACAAGTAAAAAGACAAGCATAAAAGTGCAAAAAGTCTTGTGATGCAGTTTAATGTCCAGGATTCCTATCAATCGATACGAAAAATCGACTGTCAACTCCAATAGGAGGAAAGAGACAAAGAGGGAATTTCCTAAAGCAGAAGCAATACTCACGAAAACATTCTCCAGCTCACTAATGAAATCAGGGAGAGGGGTATAGATTAAACAACAGTGATCCTGCCTCACATCCTCGTCAAACTGGCAGAAAATGGAAAAGTCTGATGCAGCCAAAGACCATGAGGATGCGGAGAATCGAGGCTGAAACCCAAATGGCAGGTGCACATTGGTACTGTCAGGGTGGAAAATATTTGCCAAGGTGAGGAGTGAATAGTGTCCTCCCAAATATGCCGAAGACCTAACCCCTAGGACCTCAGAATGAGATTGCATTTTTTTTTTTCTGATAGTCTCACTCTGTCACCGTGGCATCATAACTCACAGCAACCTCAAACTCCTGGGCTCAAGTGGTTCTCTTGCCTCAGCCTCCTGAGTAGCTGGGACTACAGGTGCCCACCACAATGCCTGGCTAGTTCTTCTTTCTAGTAGAGACAGGGTCTCGCTCTTGCTCAGGCTGGTCTTAAAGTGGTGAGCTCAGGCCATCCACCTGCTTCAGCCTCCCAGAGTGCTGGGATTACAGGTGTGAGCCACCGTGCCCAGCCTTAAAGTGGAGATTCTGCTGAACTCCATTTAGGGCGAGAGAAATTCTACCTGTGTCCTCTGCCAAGCCAATTAAATCACACTCTCTGGGGTGGGGCCTGGGCTTCAGCATTTTTTTTTTTTTTTTTGTAGAGACAGAGTCTCACTTTATCGCCCTGGGTAGAGTGCCGTGGCGTCACACTGCTCACAGCAACCTCCAGCTCTTGGGCTTAAGTGATTCTCTTGCCTCAGCCTCCCGAGTAGCTGGGACT
>CAUYON010013884.1:0-26587 GCA_963573935.1 Arctocebus calabarensis
GGCGTTGTGGTGGGCGCCTGTAATACCAGCTGCTTGGGAGGTAGAGGCAGGAGACTCGCTTGAGCCTAGGAATTGGAGGTTGCTGTGAGCTGTGATGCCATGGCACTCTATCCAGGGTGACAGCTTGAGGCTCTGTCTCAAAAAAAAAAAAAAATCAACATGCTTTCTTTTATTTTTTTGGATCTCATTATGTTGCCCAGGCTAGCCTCAAACTCCTGGACTCAAGTGATTCCCTTACCACAGGCAACAGCTACTGCATCTGACTTAACTTTATTTTTTTATTTTTATTTTATTTTATTTTTTTTGAGACAGAGCCTCAAGCTGTCACCCTGGATAGAGTGCTGTGGCTTCACAGCTCACAGCAACCTCCAATTCCTGGGCTCAAGCGAGTCTCTTGCCTCTGCCCCCCAAGTAGCTGGGACTACAGATGCCCACCATAATGCCCAGCCATTTTTTGGTTGCAGCCACCATTGTTGTTTGGTGGGCCCGGGCTGGATTCGAACCCACCAGCTCAAGTGTACGTGGCTGGCGCCTTAGCCCACTGAGCCACAGGCGCTGAGCCTGACTTAACTTTATTAATTAATTAATTTTTTGTAGAGAGTCTTACTTTCTCGCCCCTTGGTAGAGTGCTGTGGCGTCACACAGCTCGCAGCAACCTCCAACTCCTGGGCTTAGGCAATTCTCTTGCCTCAGCCTCCCAAGTAGCTAACTTAACTTTCTTTTTTCTTTTTTTTGAGACAGAGCCTCAAGCTGTCACCCTGGATAGAGTGCTGTGGCATCACAGCTCACAGCAACCTCCAATTCCTGGGCTCAAGTGAGTTTCTTGCCTCCCAAGTAGCTGGGACTACAAGCACTCCCCACAACGCCCGGCCATTTTTTGGTTGCAGCCGTCATTGTTGTTTGGCGGGCTCGGGCTGGATTCGAACCCACCAGCTCAGGTGTACATGGCTGGCGCCTTAGCCTGTTGAGCCACAGGTGCCGAGCCTTAACTTTATTTTTAAGAGAAGTTTGTTATTAGGCATGACACCTGCCATTTTGATAGGTCCATCTCTGTCTCTATTCGTATTGGTTTTTTTTTGGAGGGGAAGCAGAATTTCGCTTTGTTACCCTCAGTAGAGTGCCATGGCATTGCAGCTTACAGCAACCTCAAACTCTTGGGCTCAAGTGATTCTTCTGCCTCAGCCTCCCAAGTAGTGGGACTACAGGCACCCACAATGCCCAGCTAACTTTTCTATTTTTAGTAGAGACAGGGTCTTGCTCTTTCTCAGGCTGGTCTCAAACTCCTGAGCTCAAGCAATCCACCCATCCTGGTGTGGATGCTCTGCTGTATCCTCCTTTCCTTGTCCTCAGTGTAAAGAAAGAGAGTAACTCATTTGTTTTTTTTTTTGAAATAGAGTCTTCCTTGGTTGACCTCAGTAGAGCGCGCTCGTTATCATAGCTCACAGCAACCTCAAACTCTTGGGTTCAAGCAATTCTCTTGTGGTAGCCACAATGCCCGGCTATTTTTAGAGACGGGGTCTTGCTCAGACTGGTCTCGAACCCATGAGCTGAGCTCAGGCAATCTACCCACCTTGGCCTCCCAGAGTGTTAGGATTACAGGTGTGAGCCACTTAGCCTGGCATGACTCCTTGTAAGCCACCTCAGGTTCTCTTTGGAAAGATAGGGAGGCTAGTACACAGGTATCTCCATTGACTCCTCCAGATCCTCCTCCATGAATGGGCTCTCCAGGTTTGGGTTTGGTCAATAGGGAGCACTGGCAGAAGGGAGTGAGGTTCCAGCCTCCCCTTGACACCAATACCCTCAACTACCTCCTCCCTTCCTGCCGCAGATCACAGGTGAGGTCGGAGGTCACCATAATTAGCCTGGAGCACTGACCTCTCCCTGGCTATCTCTTTTACAGGCCCATACCTTTGTGAATTGTCCCCTTATGATATTCTCCTCAATTACCCAACTTGAGTGTTTCCTGCCAGGGCCCTGAACACTGAATGCAGATAAAGTGCATGGTGAAAAGCCCTCCCTGAGCTCAGCATAGCCTCACCTCTTGCTTGGGCCTTACAGCTACCCCCTAACTTGGCTTCCTGTCTCCAGCCTCAGGTCCCATTGATCCTCTACAAATTAGGCTGCAGCCTCCCCCACCGCCCTGAGCTCCAGGTGGGCATGGAAAGCATGCATGGGACCCTGTGAGAGCAGGTGCACAGGTGCCCCAGGTAGACAGGTTTGCCATGGGTGTTGTAACCAGCCCCCCCATAGAAAGAATTTGGGGTAGTGGGTGGGAAACTGACACATAAGCTAAAGGACAGACCAACATCATGGATGAAATGACAGCCAGTGGACGAAGAGTAAAGGCATTCCAGGCAGCATTGAGGGGGCAGCATGAACAAAGATCAGGAGGCAGGTGGCAGCATGGAGGATGCTGGCTGCCACTGGCATTGGAGGGCAGAGTGGGCAGGGAGGGGACAGACCAACAAGGGGCCTGGACTCCATAAACCATGGTAGTTAAGCACTGCCAAGTGTACATTAGGGCCGGTCAGGAGCAGAGGAGGCCGGTAGTTGAGGGTCAGCAAGGAGGTTGCCTGTCTGCAGGATGAATAAGGCCCATTGCCCCTGAGCACCCCAGTGTCCCTGAAGAGGGGACTCATCTGAGTCATCTCTATACCCCTACCAGTGAGTAGGGAATTAAATCAACTCCAGCTCCTTAAAGCTTCCTCCTCCGGAGTTCCCGTCTTGTCTCTCCTCCCCATAGGTAGCTCTCAGGACACAGGAACCAGCCCAGAAGGATGCTAGGAGAGCCCCCTCCCCTCTCCCACCCCTCAACAGTCTCCATTGGATCTCTGTGGTACTTTTATTTTCTTTGCTTTGGTCTATACAAAAAAACCAATAACCAAAACATAAAGCAAAAACAATAAACTCTCCACTGGGACCTCCCCCAGCACCTGTGGAGCAGGTGGTGATGGGGGGAGTCTGAAACAGGAAGGGGAAAAGAAAGCCCCTTACCGCACACCAGAGGGGTCAGCCAAGAGCACTTCTCGGGGGTCAGGCGGGACAGGGTGTGCGGGAGCTGTCCCCAGAGCTCCCTGTGGCTGAGCAAAACCAGTTTAGCATCCGGGAGACAGAAGTGGGCCATCTCCTGGATGGGGGACCCACTCTCCACACCTCTGCCCCATCTTCCCTGGACAGTCCCTGAACTTTTCAAGAGAAGCTTTGGGTTTGGGAGGGTTCAGGCCTTGAACCTGGGTCCTAGAGACCCTAAGAATTTGGGGTAATTGTTCAGTAGAGTTCAGTGAGAATATCAGACCCAGAGAAGGAACCAAAGCCCTGTGGGGCCCAGGCAGCTGGAGACAGGCAGGCTGGGGGTGGGGATTCCTGGGAGGAAACAGTGTGGGCAGCTTGTGTCTGAAGCTTTAGTGGCCAGGGCCACTGGAGTGGGGAGGGGTGTCAGGCCTGGATCCACAACCAGGGCAGAAAAGCAGGAGCAGAACACCATCCCAAGAAAGACCCTATGGAGGACCTCTGGGGGTGCAGGGTTCAGCAGGATGCGGCCCCGGCCCCCCCAGCTCAGGCACTTTTCTGTCTCGCCCCATCGCCTACACGGAGAGCCTCTCAGATGAGGAACCGCACCTGGTAGAGGTGAGCAGAGACACAGAGGGGTCAGAGGGCTCAGCAGACTTGCGTCCCCAGAAGCTCATGCCACTCCCGTGTCACCTCCCTACCACCCAGAAGGAAGGGGCTGGCAGGAGTCCCCACAGGAATAAGGCAGGGTAGGGCACACCTTGCATGGGGAAGCTCAGCAGTAAAACCTCCCCACCCCCAGCCAGGCTTTCAATGGAGAGATGGGAGGGCCCAGCAGCCTGCAGCGAGGGTGCTGTACCAGGGGTCGAGGCGCCTAGGCCAGCATGTGGTCAGCAGTGGGGTAGGGGGGCCTGAGGCCGTCGCTGTAGGTGTCGATGGGGAAGTCCCCGTCCATGTCCATGTGCATCTCCAGCGGGTCGAGGGGCATGTCGTTCGAGTACATGGGGCGGTAGGTGGCATCCATATCTGAGGACAGAAGGTGGCTGGGTTCAGGGGTCTGCAGGCCACCCTGCAGGGTGCCCTGGGCAGCCCGCAGCCACCTCTTCCAGCCCTGCCCACCCCCAGCAGGCCTCCTCCACAAACTCCCACATCAGGGGATGTAGACGAGGCAGTGGATGTAGACCCATGCCACAAAGTGGTTGCCATGGGTCCTCTAGCCCTGGAGACACAATATTTCACTTCACACACACCCACACAGCCCCCAGGCACTCCAGGCGCCTGAAGCACTCTGCACACTCACCATCTGCATAGGGCTCATTGATGGGGATCATGCTCTGGGCCTGCGAAAGGAGAGAGAAACATGGGGGTTGTTTCTGAAAATGCAGCCTCTGAGCTGGATCTCAGCTGGGGACTGGGAGAGATCCTTCTAGAAAAGGAAGCCAGTGGGAAGTAAAGATCCCTTGGAGGAAGAAAGGGTGATGAAATGGGGTTACCCAGTGCCCCGATGAACTCCTGTCCTCAGTACCTCCCAAGGGTGGAGGGTCTTGCCAATTACACTGGGGTTCCCACAGAACCGCAGCAGCTCTGGGGAGAGGAGGGAAGAGGACTCAAGAATGGATGCAGGCTGCCAGGCACAGTGGCTCACACCTGTAATCCTAGCACTCTGGGAGGCCGAGGTGGGTGGACTGCTTGAGTTCAGGAGTTTGAGACCAGCCTGAGCAAGAGTGAGACTGTCTCTATCAAAAACAGAAAACCTAGCCAGGCACCATGGTGGGTACCTATAGTCCCAGTTACTCAGGAAGCTGAGGCAAGAGGATCCCTTGAGGGGTGACGCCTGTGGCTCAGTGGGTGGGGCACCGGCCCTATATACCAAGGGTGGCAGGTTCAAACTCAGCCCCGGCCAAACTGCAACAAAAAATTAGCCAGGCGTTGTGGTGGGTGCCTGTAGTCCCAGCTACATGGGAGGCTGAGGCAAGAGAATTGCCTAAGCCCAGGAGTTGGAGGTTGCTGTAAGCCAGGCGTCCTCAAACTTTTTAAATAGGGGGCCAATTCACTGTCCCTCAGACAGTTGGAGGGCCGGACTATAGTTTAAAAAAAAAAAACTATGAACAAACTCCTATGCACACTGCACATATCTTATTTTGAAGTGAAAAACAAGACGGGAACAAATACAATTTACACCAAAGCATGTGGCCTGCAGGGACCCCTGCTGTAATCTGTGTGACGCCAGGGCACTCTATCAAGAACTGTCTCTACAAAAAAAAAAGAGGATCCCTTGAACCCAAGAGTTTGAGGGTGCTGTGAGCTATGACACCACAGCATTCTACCCAGGGCGACAAAGTGAGACAGTCTCCAAAAGAAAGGAATGGGTGATGGGTGCAGGGCCCCACCAGGACTAAGCTACTGCTAGCCTACACAGCACCTTTGTGCAAATTAGAAAAGGGCACCCCTGCTGTAAACACTTCATATTCATTTGGACAAAATAAAATTGCCATTTTTGTAGGTCAAAACAAACATATGGTTCCGCCTACTACTTCCATCTGCTAGAAACTGTTGTCAGTGATCCAATCATAAAATAAAAATCTGTGAAGTCAGCCAAGCGTGGTGGCTCACACCTGTAATCCTAGTAAGGAGGCCAAGGCAAGATCACTTGAACTCAGGACTTTGAGACAAGACTCAGCAAGAGCAAGATCCCATCTCTACTAAAATAGAGAAAATTAGCAGGGTGTTGTAGTGAGCACCTATAGTTCCAGCTACTTAAGAGGCTGAGGCAAGAGGATGGTTTGAGTTCAATTTGAGGTTGCTGTGAACTAGGCTGAGGCCATGGCATTCTAGCCTAGGCAGCAGAGTGCAACTCTGTTTCAAAAAACAAAAAATAAGAAAGTCAACAACATGTTGCCCTTGTGCAATGTACAACTTGCACAACCACACATTGCAGTCCAACCTAGGACACTTACAGCCTCCCAGGCAGCTGGGTCATGCTTGAAGAGGGAGTTGGTGAGCTCCACGGACACACGTTTCCGGTAATCTGGGTTCTTGTCCTCAGAGATGCGGAACAGGACAGCAGCAGCATATGTGGCTGGGCAGGGAGGAAAGGAGAGCCTAAGTCAGACACCCACCTCCACCATCCTCCACACTCACCCACTGCACACCCCCTCACCAGTGCCCTCATTGCGGGAGTGCAACAGCTCCATGAGAGGTGCTGAGGCCCCCTCGGCATCAATGGCATCAGCTGCCTCTTTGTCCTGGGCCAGCTCGCACAGCACCCCAGCAGCCACACGCTGGATATTCTCCACCGATGAGTACAAGAGCTGGGGAGAGGGCACAAGAGGTGGGGCTGAGGCAGGCTGGGCAGTGTATTTAACAGCCCCGCCCACCTCTACCCCTTTGCCAATTCAATGGCGGAAAAAGGCTCCCATCGGGGGTACCATATATTTAAACTCCTAGAGCTGAGTGTTCATTGTTTATGACCCACCTGAGAATTACTTATCACCTCTGCCTATATACCTGACTACTGGAATCTAGTATTAATAAGCTCTTTTCTTTTCTTTTTCTTTTTTGAGACAGAGCCTCAAGCTATTGCCCTGGGTAGAATGCTGTGGCATCACAGCTCACAGCAACCTCCAATTCCTGGGCTTAGCGCTTCTCTTGCCTCTGCCTCCCATGTAGCTGGGACTACAAGCGCCTGCCACAATACACGGCTATTTTTTGGTTGTAGTTGTCATTGTTTGGCAAGCCCAGGCTGGATTCAAACCCGCCAGCTCTGGTATGAATGTGGCTGGCACCTTAGCCGCTTGAGCTACAGGTGCCGAGTCAATGAGCTCTTTTCTATCAGGGATATTAAACTCTTGTCTGTTTTGGAGTCTGCACATATTTTCCAAGGCTGCTGATCATTTTTTTAATGCTTTTTTTAGGTTGTTTCTGACATACAGATGGTTTGAATGTTTATGTGGTTAAATTTCAAGATTTTTTCCCCATTCGTGATCTCTTCCCTTCTTGCTTTTTTTTTTTTTTTGAGACAGAGCCTCAAGCTGTCACCCTGGGTAGAGTGCTGTGGCATCACAGCTCACAACAACCTTCAACTCCGGGGCTCAACCGAGTCTCCTGCCTCTGCCTCCCAAGCAGCTGGGGGACCACAGGTGCCCGCCACAATGCCTGGCCATTTTTTTGGTTGCAGCGTCATTGTTGTTTGGCAGGCTCAGGCTGGATTCGAACCCGCCAGCTTAGGTGTATGTGGCTGGCACCTTAGCCCGTTGAGCCATAAGCGCCGAGCCCCTTCTTGCTTCTGGGTTTGGAAAGCCATTCCCAACCAGTGGTCTGCTAAGGAATCACTCCTGGTATAGCTACTTTCCTCCAAAGACCTCTTGATGCCTGACCCAGGCCTCCTAAACTTGTCACTCCCAACCTTACTCCTTAAGCAGTGAGGGGGATGGGGAGCTGCCCACTTGCCCCAGACTCACCTGCACAAACAGGGGGATGGTGTTGAGCCTGAAGATTTCCATGCGGTTCATGGGGTCCCGGGCAAGGATGTGCAGGGCCCCGGTGCAGCCCTCTACAATCTCTTCCATCCTCACGCCGTCCTGCACAAGAAGAAGCCAGGAGATGGAACAGGTGGCCCTCAGTCAGGGCCACAACGCCTCCCCCACCATGATACCCTGACAAAATCAGTGGCCCTTGGAGTTGTCATCAATTGCAACTCACCTCCCTATTTAAACACACGCACCTGTATGCACGCTCACCTGCCTGCACAGAGGACAAACTGGCCCCCAGGGAGGACTGTCACAGGCACCACCCGCTCACTCACCGTGTAGGGCTGCTGAGTGCCTGCGGCCACGTGGCGCTGGGCATCCTGGTGGGCCTTGACTAGCAGCTGAACAAGGCGGGGAATAACCGCCGCCTCCTGCAGTGGGGCATGGTTGGCTGGGCACAAGGCCAGATTCCTGATGAGGCCGATGGTTGCCTGGCAAGAAAAGGGACAGAGATCAGGAACATTTCTCAGGCAGCTGGAGGATCCCAGTTCCCCAGCTTCAGGCATCTCTTCTATATTCTGGGCCAGATGCGGACACACTGGAAGATCTGCAGAGAATGGGAACACTCCCAGCCCGTGTCCCTTATTCTGTAGGATCTCTGGGTCTTCATGGCTACCCCTAATAGCCCCTGCTAAAATGATACCCCATTTCAGGCCCCATTTTCCGACCCTCACCCCAACCTTTCTCTCTTAAACTGCAGACACCACAGCCCTGCTTGCTTTTCTGATAGCTCCCAAACCCTGGTTCTCAGAAAGTCTTTCCTACCATGACTCCAAAGCCTCCTGCTTGGGTGATGCTCATATTATAATCACTCCCCAGCAGGGAAGGTCCAGGAAGAAGTCTCCTTCCTGGAGTCCTCAACTCACAGGAGCCACTCCAGCCTCCAAGGGTCCTTCGGAGTCTTGCAAAGCAATTTATCATCTCATTTGATCCTCAAACAAGAAGCCAGGGCCGGCGTGGTGGTCCACGTCTATAATCCCAGCAGTCTGGGAGGCCAAGGCAGAAGGATCATTTGAGGCCAGCCTGGGTGATGGAGCAAGACCAGGAGGGCAGGGATGAAAACCATGTGAAATGAGGACATGAGCACAGGCTGGAAGGCTTGCCAAGGTTACTCGTCACTTGTCACTTAGCTGTTGGCTCAGGGTGCACATGCTCCCCGCACCTTGGGCTCCCAGCCAAAATCAAGCACCAAGAAAGGAGCCTATTTCTTTTTCATACTATGGATTTTTAAAAAATGTATACAACCACTTAGAGTCATTCTTACCGGTTAAATTGTCTAAAATTGAGCTAATAGAAGCCCCTGCCAGCTGGCTCCTATGCCCGTTGGTAAAACCCTGGTCTACGGCAGATTCCTACTCTCTGGTAGCAGATGTCATCTTGCCTTTGGCTCTTTTTCTTGTTTCCGCACATAGATACACACAGAGCCTCCCCCACAACTCTGTCTCTCCCGCCTGCCCACCACCTGGCCTACAATGATACACATCTCTCCCCTACCTAAGCAGCCTCCCAAGGATAAAGCCCCTCCTTTGCACTCCTGACTTTTTCATGGCAGAAACTAAGTGCCCCCAGAATCCTCTCTGCTCTTTGTAACTTTTTCATAGCCCTCCTGAATTTTAGCAAGACACGGGGCCTTTTGTCTGAGGATTACATTTCCTAATCTCTTTGTATCTCAATGTGGCCAAACGACCAAGTTCTAGGGTGTAAGCCAACAGTATCTGTCCCACCTCCTGGAGGCTGCTACCCCTCCCCGCTTCTCTAGGGAACACATCTAGGGAATGTGTTCATCCAACCATTCCTGTGAGGAGAACACTTTCATCTAGGCCCACTGACATAAGAAGAGTGCTCCATAGACCTGCAGTGTCACCTGGGAGCTTGCCCAAAATGAAGACTCTCAGACCCCCCAGTGGGCCTACTGAATCTAGACCTGCAGTTTAATAAGACTGCTCAGGGTACTCATGGACACTGAACTTTGAGAAGTTCTGCTCCAGGGGATGCAGGGGATGGTAGAGTTATAAGAATCTAGGCCAAGGGTGGCGCCTATGGCTCAAGGAATAGGGTGTTGGCCCCATACACTGAAGGTGGTGGGTTCAAACCCAATCCTGGCCAAAAAAAAAAAAAACAAACAATCTAAGCTGCTGAAGCCACTATAAAGGTCTAAACTGCTCCATGGGAAAGAAAGGAAATACTATTTTATTTGAGCCACTGCATTTCAGGCCTCTTTGTTGCAGCAGCTTTGTCTATACTGATACAGTGCCTGACCCCACAGCAGAGAGCTCCTCCTGGCCTAACTCCCAGTACCTTGACCAGCGGCCACTGGTTGGGCTGGTTGAGCAGCTTCACAATGGCTGGGATGCCATAGTTGAGACGCACAGAGTTCTGAGCCATCTCAGCCTCAGGGTGGCGGCTGGTGAGGTGGCGCAGGGCACAGACAGCAGGCTCTGTGATGTCGTCCTTGTCACCAGCACGCTGGATGGCGTGAATGAGGGCCTCCACACCGCTGTTCTGAGTCACCAGCGTCTTATTCTTGCTGTTGTTGCATGTCAGGTTGGAGAGGGTGCCGGTAGCGCAGGTAAGAACGTTGACATCATCCACACTCAGCTGATTCACCAAAATCTTCAGCACACTTTCCAGGCCCTCCTGGGGCATGAGGAAAGGAGTGGGGCATGAAAGAGAAGCCAGGTCTGGGAAGGCTTCCCAAATTTGTCTGAGGGGCATGGGATGGGCTAAAGGGGTCAGCCTTCCCTGTGTGTGCCTGGGAGCTTTCACCCCCATAACATGTTGATGCCTATGAGAGAGTGTTACTAACCCTTGCAGCAAGTGAGGAATGAGGTTCAGAGAGGCTGGGCACTTAGTCACAGTCACACAGCTAGTGGCAGGATCCCAGGCCAATATCTAAGCCTGTGCTCTTGCCTGTACCCCATCTGCCTCTGCCCTGACCCCTAGGTTCTAAGTAGAGCCCTACACAGACCAAGGGAGATCTCTGGGTCAGGAGGCAATTGTTCTGGGGTCACATGCTGTGGAGGCCCAACTAAGCCACCTTTACACATTTCTCACCTTCTTGAACCTTCCTTGCTGCCTCCATGGGAGACCTAAGTAAATCCACTTGGCGGGGGAGGTGGTGGTGATATGTGTGTGTGTGTGTATGTGTGTGCAGGGGACACAGACAGTCCTAGGCTCGAATACAGTTCTGCCATTTACTAGCTCTGACCATGGGCCACTGCTTAACTCCCTGAGCCTCAGTTTCTTCATCTAACTAACAGGATCCCATATTCCACTGCAGGATGCTGAAAGGCTTAAATGAATGATATCCACACACTGCCAAGCAGAGAGAACACTAAAGGGGGAGCCTCTGAGGAATGGCAGGCTCCTTATAGGGAGGGACTAGGGCTGCGTTCCTGAAGACGCCCTTTTCATTTAATTGTCTTTTTTTGTTGTTTGTTTGTTTTTGAGACAGAGCCTGAAGCTGTCACCCTGGATAGAGGGCCGTGGCATCACAGCTCACAGCAACCTCCAATTCCTGGGCTCAAGCGAGTCTCTTGCCTCCACCTCCCAAGTAGCTGGGACTACAGGCGCCCACCACAACGCCCGGCCATTTTATGGTTGCACCCGTCATTGTTGTTTGGCGAGCCTGTGCTGGATTCAAACCTGCCAGCTCAGGTGCACGTGGTGCCTTAATCCGTTGAGCCACAGACACCGAGCCTCATTTAATTATCTTTTTAGCCACCCAGGCATCAAAGTTGTCTCTTGGAGGTCTATTTTTCTCCATCCCAGAGTCCAGGTCAAAATTGTTCCTTTGCTACTACCTGAACCTCAGCTTAAAACATCGGTCCCTCCCACCCCCAACCTGCCTTCCTGAATCTCCAGTAGGGATTAGAGCCTTCAGCCACAGGAAGGGGGATATAGAGGCTGAATCCTCCCCTAGCACCTGAGGTCTGAGGCCCAGCCAGGAGGCTGGAGGAGGCAGCTAGAGAACTCCACCCCAGGCCCGGACCCCTCTCTCACCTGCTTGGTGGCCACATCTGAGAGGTTGCGCAGGGTCCATAGGCAGTTCTGCACGAGACGAGGGCTGTTGCTTGTCAGGTGCTTCCCAAGGGCCTGCATCCCACCTGGGGTTGGGGATGAGGTTCTCATCAGCCTCAGGGGATCATGGCTAACACAGCCAGGCACTGGGCAGAGTCCCTCCCAGCCACCCTCAAGGGCATGACACTCACCGGCCTCCACAATGGCAGGCTTATTGCTGGGACACACAGATAGCACCTTGAGTACTCGGCTGGTGGTCCAGAGCAGCTTCTCGTAACTGTAGTTACGCATGATCTGCACGAGTGCCTGGGGTCCTCCATTGGCCAAGATGATCAGCTGCAGGGGGTAGGTCAGGGGTGAACAAATGGGAAACATGACAAGGAATAAGCAAGGGGTAGGGAAAGATGACAGAACTGTCACTGCTGAGTTTCTGCTAAAAGCCAAATAGTGTTTGTGGATGTCACATACGTCAAAAGTCTGAAAAAAGATAACACCCCATGCTGGCAAGGATATGGTGAAACTGTACTCGTACCCATTACCACCAATGGCACTGGAAACCAGTCCAGTCCTTTTGGAAAGCAGTCTGGCCATCCGTGTAAAATCCTAGTAGTGTTGGGCAGCGCCTGCGGCTCAAAGGAGTAGTGCCAGCCCCATATACCGGAGGTGGTAGGTTCAAACCTAGCTCCTGGCCAAAAAAAAGCCCAGAAGTATTAAAAAAAAATCTTTAACCTGGTGGCACCTGTGGCTCAGTGAGTAGGGCGCAGCCCCATATACTGAGGGTAGCGGGTTCGAACCTGGCCCTGGCTAAACTGCAACAACAACAAAAAAAGACAGCTGGGCATTATGGCAGGTGCCTGTAGTCCCAGCTACTGGGGAGGCTGAGGCAAGAGAATCGCCTAAGCCCAAGAGTTGGAGGTTGCTGTGAGCTGTGATGCCATGGTACTCTACCAAGGGCAACAAAGAGAGACTTTGTCTCTTAAAAAAAAAAAAATCTTTAACCTGGCCATGTGCAGTTGGCTCAAGCTTGTAATCCTAGCATTCTGGGAGGCCCAGGCAGGATTGTTTCAGCTTAAGAGTTCTTTTTTTTTTTTTTGAGACAGAGCCTCAAGCTGTCACCCTGGATAGAATGTTGTGGCATCACAGCTCACAGCAACCTCTAATTCCTGGGCTCAAGCGAGTCGCCTGCCTCCGCCTCCCAAGTAGCTAGGACTACAGGCGCCTGCCACAAAGCCCGGCCATTTTTTTTTTTTTTTTTTTTGGTTGCAGCTGTCATTGTTGTTTGGCAGGCCTGGGCTGGATTCGAATCCGCTGGCTCAGGTGTACGTGGCTGGCACCTTAGGCCCATTGGGCCCCAGCGCCGAGCCATCTTAAGAGTTCTGGTAGCCGGGCATTGTGGTGGGCACCTGAATTCCCAGCTACTTGGAAGGCTAAGGCAAGAGGATCACTTGAGGTTGCTGTGAGCTACCACATCACAGCACTCTAACCCAGGGCAACAGAGTGAGACTCAAAAAAAAACATTTTAATCTCACAAATAAAAATTTTTCCCACTATTTGGGAAAAGTTATGTGCCCAAGGATGTTCACTACAGCATTGTTATAAAGGTAGAAAATTGGGAGCAATCTAAATGTCCTCCCTCAGAATAAAGTCTGGACTTTCTGCTTAATGAAATGCTATCTGCTATTATATAGGGTGATTTTGAGGACAATATGAAAAAATAAGATTTGAGAAACATCATGTAGAAAATAGATGCAAAGTTGCAGACATGTGTACATATTTCTAAATATGCCCCCCTCAAGAACAACTCTGAAGGAAGCACATCAAAATGACAACAGTGTCTGTGTGAGAATAATGAGTATTTTTTTTCTTGTCCATATCCTTAAAAATGATAAATTTTGAATAACTCAGGAATGTTATAAAGCATATGTATACATATACATATATCCCATCTGAAAGGAATAAGGGGGCTGGGCTCACATCTGTAACCCTAACACTCTGGGGAGCCAAGGTGGGAGGACTGTTTGAGCCCAGGAGTTTGAGACCAGCTGGGCAAGAACTCGTCTCTACAAATATTAAAAAGTTAGCTGGGGGGTGGTGCCTGTGGCTCAGTGAGTGGGGTGCTGGCCCCATATACTTAGGGTGGTGAGTTCAAACCCAGCCCTGGCCAAACTGCAACAACAACAACAACAAAAAAGTTAGCTGGGCACAGTGGCGCACACCTGTAGTCCCAGCTACTTGGGAGGCTAAGGCGGGAGGATCAGGAGTTCAAAGTGGCAGGGAGCTATGATGATACCACTGCACTCCAGCCTAGGTGACAAAATGAGACCATGTCTCTAAATAAATAAATAAGTGAAAGGAGTGAGGGGGCAGAGGCCCAAAGCTGGGCCAGGCTGGAAGGATGGGCTTCGGCCTTGGGAGGTGGGGGAGGGCGCACCTTGCTCTCCTGGTTGCCATAGGCCAGGAGCTGTAAGCAGTCAGTGGTGATGGCCAGGAACTTGGGGTTGTTCTTGTTGAGCAAGGGCACCATCTTCTGCAGCCCATCTGCCAGGCGCACCGCCATCTTGGCACCCTCTTGGTAGAGTAGCAGGTTGTGCAGCGTGGTGATGGCGTAGAACAGGACAGACTCCACAGGAGAGCTGGTAGGGGTGGGCAGGGGTTAGCAGCATTCAGGTCCAGGGGTCTGGTATGAATGTAGGTGTGGCACGGATGTACACCTTCCCCAGGAAGCCTCCCCAACACCAACACTCCATGGAAATCTCCCTTTGCTAAAATCTCACCATCCCTTCAGCCCAACCAGTTCTCTCGTGCACACAACATACAGCACTCTCCCACTGGGACCGCGACCCCTCCTGCTTCTGGGCCCCCAGCCTGGTACTGAGCACACAGTAGGTTCCCTCAACACCTATCCTTAGAGTGATCATCTGGAAGGCCCTGTGCTAGACAGGCCCTGCCAGGCATTCAGAGGGGAGCTAAATCACTATTTCCACCCTTGCAGAGCACCCAGCCTAGTATGGGTATAAGGAATGAGGCCAAATCATTGGCCAGGAAAGAGACAGTTTGCAAGAGATTTTTGCACATGGTGTTCCCCCCATCCCTTCTTCTCCATTGGCCAAACTCCACTCACCCATCAACTCCATTCCCTCGCTATTAGAGCAAGTCACCTCTGAGCCATTTTGACACTCTTCCACGATAACCTATACGGTCCCTAATATGTGTAGTGACCCTGCTGCTTACATGCCTGCCTCCCTGCTAGGTTGTGAGCCACTGAGTGCCAGGACGGGGCAAGGTTCTGCATCTGGCACTTAGTAGGTACAAAAGATGCTTACAGAAGCCCAGGGGAGGGAAGGAGGAAGCCCAAGAGAGGGGTGCCTGGGCCCCTGGGCTCCGGTGGTGAGCAGGGGGCAAGTACCTGAGCATGCGGACCAGGGCAGGGATGCCGCCCGACTTGAAGATGGCAAGCAGCCCCTCACGGTGGTGGGACAGGTTGTGCAGGATGCTGGTGGTGCAGCGGGCCGTGTCCAGGTCGCTGGTGTTCTGCATGGTGCGCACAACAGCTGCCACCAGCTGGGGCGAGCCCATCAGCGCCCGCCGAGACGCCTCCTTCTTCGACAGCTGGTTCACAATCATGGCCGCCTTGGTCACCACCACCTGGAGGGGGGTGTGAGCAGTCAGGAGGCGCCAGGAGACCCTTCCACAAAACTCAGGTGGACCCAAGTCAGACTCTTCATATGCCTGGCGTGTCTGGGTCATGATCTCTCTCCCTCTACAATGTCCCTCCCCTGCGGACACCTGACCTCTCCCCTCCCTGCCCAGTTCCCACACCAGCCAGCCCCCTCACAAACCGGGTCCTCATCGTTGAGCAGTTTGGTGAGCTCGGGCAGGGCCCGGGTGGCCAGCTCAGCATCATCCTGGTAGTTGATGAGATGTACAATGGCCGACTTCAGCAGCTGGGATGGCTCAGCCAGTCGCTGCAGGTTGGTGGTCTGCCCCTCCACCTGTGTGGCCAGCAGCAGAGAGCTATCCTCGCCCGACACACCGGGACACATGGCCTCCCGCACCCGCTTGGCTCTGGCTGTTGTAGAGATCTGATACTCCAGGTCACCTGGGGGCCAATAGGGCAGGGACTGAGTGTGGGTGGCAGGCAGTGGGGGAGGCCTGGGGAGGAGGGCAGGACACTTGGACAGCCCCACCTGGGCTCTCTGGGATGCTCCCATGCTGATCCAGGCCCCAATATGCCACTCACAGTTCTGCCTCTAAGCAGGGACCCAGGGGAGTTCACTACCACCTGAGTCACCTCATCTGTAAAATGGCTCTGTCACAGGGAATTCTTATGACAATTAAATGAGATAAAGTCATAAATTGCTCTAAAAACAAAGGATTCATGCGCCTGGTAACTATCACCATGAAAATATTACTCATGATTTTTTTTTTTACTTTGAGACAGAGTCTTAGACTCTGTCACCCTGGGTAGAATGCTGTGGTGTTATAACTCACAACACCTCCAAACTCCTGGGCTCTGGCAATCCTCATGCCTCAGCTACCCAAGTAGCTGGGACTACAGGTGCCCATCACAATGCCTAGTTTTCCCATTTTTAGTATAGACAGGGTCTCACTCTAGCTGAGGATGGTCTCGAATTCCTGAACTCAAGCAATCTACCCATCTCGGCCTCCCAGAGTGCTAGGATTACAGGTGTGAGCCACCATGTCCAGCCTAGCCACGATTATTTTTAGTAAGAATAGTAACATTATTCAAGGACTTATACAATGCCTGGAAATGAATGAAATTCTTTTCTTTTCTTTTTTCTTGCAGTTTTTGGCTGGGGCTGGGTTTGAACCAGCCACCTCAGGCATACAGGGCCAACACCCTACTCTTTTGAGCCACAGGTGCCCCCCTCCTTTTTTGAGGCAGAGTCTCACTATGTCGCCCTCAGTAGAATGCCATGGCTTCACAGCTCACAGCAACCTCAAACTCTTGAGCTTAAGTGATTCGCTTGCCTCAGCCCTCCAAGTAGCTGGAACTACAGACCACAACACCCGGCTATTTTTTTGTTGCAGTTGTAATTGTTGATTTTAACTGGCCCAGGCCGGGTTCTAACCTGCCAGCCTCAGTGTATGTGGCCAGCACCCCACCCACTGAGCTACAGGTGCAGCCCTTTTTTTTTGTTTTTTTGAGATAGATTCTCATTCTGTTACCCAGGCTAGAGTGCAATGGTGTCATCATAGCTCCCTCCAACCTCAGATTCCTAGGTTCAGCAATCCTTCTGCCTCAGCCTCCCCAGTAGCTGGGTCTTCAGGTGACTGCTACCACACCCAGCTAATTTTTCTATTTTTGGTAGAGACAGAGTCTTCAGGCTGGTCTTGAACTCCTAACTTCACAGGATCCTCCCACCTCAGCCTCCAAGAGTGCTAGGATTACAGGCATGAGCTACTGTGCCCAGCCAACTGCTTTTCTTATATTTCCTAATGTAATCTGATAACAACACTACAAAGTAAATACAATTATTACCTGCACTTTGCAGATGGGAGAACTAGGCACAGTGAGGTTCTAAAGCAACCTGATTTAGGGACCCACGCCCCTATTCTGTTATTCTCCCTCAACCATCAGATAGGGGATGGATTACATAATCTAGGCCTCTTTTCAACCCTAAAATGTCAGAATTCTACCTATATTCTTATCATCCCAAAGGTAACACTCTCCCTCTATACAGGCAGGCCAATTAAGGCCCAGAGAGCCACCTAGTATCATACAGCAGACCAGAGGCAAAGTCGGGGACTGAGTTTCAGAGACCAGGAACTGGGTCCTCAGGTCCACCTTCCAAACCCGGTGGGGGTGTGGGACTTGGGAGTCCCACAAATAGGTGCCCAGGTAACCCCATCCTGGGACCATTCAAATGGGATGCGCCAGGGAGAGGGAGGGGACCTAACAGGGGTCCTACCTGCTAATTAGTTGGGAAGGAGAAGACATCTACGTGGCTTTCCTACCTGGGTGCTGTACTTTTAGCTACATTGCCCTGCCTAGCTGAGAGACTCCTGCTTCCTGCCAGCCACAGTTCACCTACACCTCATCCCAGAAGCCTCAGCTCACCCTACTGGAACTGAACAGGCCCTGGAGACACCTGTAGACAATGGTCCTAGGGCCCATGTAGTCCTCAGAGGGGCTGGCTGGACCAGAGCTGCCAGCCACTCAACCCCCTGGTTCCAGCCTCTCTGCATGTCAGCACAACATGGGTCCCTCTCTTCCACCCCCCATAAGGAGCCCTCGGCTTGAGAACTGCACCTCATCTACAGGGGACAGCTGGGGCTACCTGAGGGCAGGGCCTACACCTCCTCTCCATACTATGAGCTCATGGAAGAGAAGTCTGGTCCCTCCATATGGGGTTTCCTGAACCTGCTGTGCCTCCTCCTCGGGCCAGGTGGGCCCCAGCCAGCACAAGCTGTACGCCCCACTTAGACACTGCTCCCTAACAATGAGACCTGGGCCTCTCAGAACAGGGGTCCCTACGATCTGCCTCCTTCTCCTCTGACCTTGGCTCGGGGGCACCCCCTGCGTGTAGGTGGTGGTCTTCTTGATCGTGTACTGGCGCCCACCACTCTCCTCCTCCTCCATGATGCCCTTGCTGCTGACTGAAGGCACGCAAGTGTTGGCGCCCGAGTGGATGCCTGAGTCGTAGGTGTACGTCTGCTGCCACTCGGTCACCTTGATGGGCTGCTCGATCAGGTTCATCACCTCCATCGTGGCTGCTGGGGGAGTAAAGAAGGAAGTCAGGAAGCAGGAAGTCCCCCAGCTCCAGCCCTTCCCCAGGCCCTGCTGGTGGCCTCCCTTCACCCCACCACAGTCCCAAGGCCCCAGTGGGCTGCAGAAGGGGCTGCCCACCATGTGATGAGATGCTCTGGGAACAGGGCAGCCCCAGCAGTGCCAGTTGTGTGAGTCCTGGGGTTCCATTTCTGGCTTGGGGGGAGGCAGGAAAATTCCCAGGGGGCTGGGGCAGTAAAGAGCCAGACACCCCAGCAGCCCTAGGCTCACATGCTGTCCCAACTCAACACTCCCAGGGCAGAAGAGAATAGCCTCTAGAATCCGTGGACCCACCCTCGCCCCACTGGGGCTCCCTGGGAAAGGCTGCAGTGGTGAGGCAGTACCCAGCCATTGGACAAGACGGGTGGGGCAGGAAAGCAGTCAGACAGGTTTCTCCAAAGAGCCCCAGGCTCTCAGAGACTCCAGGTCTCCCTTTCCTGTAGGTTGGGCAGGATCACAAGTGGCCCCAGAGGCCCAGGCCCTAAGACCCCTTCTCTCCAAAGGCTCCAGAACCCTTTCCCAGCATTCCAAGTCCCACAGACCAGTTCAAATCTCAGCTACTTACTACACAGCTGGTCCACTCTCTGACAAGCCTCAGTGTCTGCATCTGTCAAATGGGGTTACACTAGCTCCCTCACAGGTGCTAGTGAGAACCACATTCCAAAGGGCCCAGCACAAAGCCTGGCACTTGGTAGGTGCTCGGTATTGGGGGCCATAGTCGTCCTCTCAGTACTGCCTCTCCTCAGAAGCATGCTCTCAACTCCTGGCCTGCCCAAACCCAGGTTAGGGATCTGGGTGGTCACTGACTCTTAGGGGCCCCTTTCTTTCTCTCTGCAGACTTAAGGGCACTTGAAGGTTAAAGAATGGCTGGGCTCTACTTTGTACCATGGAGGAGACCTTCCCACTTGGTCTGCTTTTGGCTCCATTGTCTTGGGAACTGACTTCCTGAGTTCAGCAGCTGGTGGAAGAGGTGAGAGGCACTGAAATTTCACTATGGGCCAGAGCCCTGCACAAATGCCATCATGTTCACAGGCAAGTTCCAAAGCACAAGCTCTGGTTGACCATTTACAGATGAGAAAACTCAGGCTAAAAATTGTACAGTGGCTCACGCCTGCAATTCTAGCACTCTAGGAGGCAGGTGGATTGCTTGAGCTCACAGGTCTAAGACCAGCCTGAGCCAGAGCAAGACCCTGCCTCTAAAAAAAAATAGCTGGGCATTGTGGTAGGCACCTGTAGTCCCAGCTACTTGGGAGGCTCGGGCAAGAGAATTGCTTGAGCCTCAGAGTTACAGGATGCCGTGAGCTATAATGCCATGGCATTCTACCAAGGGTGACAAAGTGAGACTCTGTCTCAAAAAAAAGAAAGAAAGAAATTGTAGAGCCAGGACCAGACACAGGCATGAGTGACACTGCAGAATGTGGCCACCACATAGCCAGTTTGGCCTTGGAGAGCAAGCAGACTCCAGTCTGGTCCACCCATGTAGCCAGGCAACACTCAGCACCTCAAACTGGTTGTCCCACTGTAATGGGGAGCTGGGTAAGAGCAAGGGTGGGGTGGCTGGTGCAACTTGGCCCCACCCCAGGAACAGAGAGCACCAGGGATGTCTTCCCTGTGACAGCACCAGTGCTGCCCTCAAGGAGGATGACGAATGACCCTTCAAGTCTTGCTGCCTTTTATGGAGACGCAGGGTATACGATGAGCACACCTGGAACAGGCAGAGGCAGGGGCCAGACCTGCTCCCAGCTGCCTCCTTCTCCTCCCGCCATCCTAAGTGACTCAGAGTTTCGGGCTGATAAACAGGAGCAGGCCCTGAGTACCAGGCAGCAGGGTCTGTGCCACCAGATGAGCGCAGCTGTTTCCCAGGCGTTGGCTAGTGTGGCTATTTCAAGAGGGGCCCCCACCCCCTTCCCAAGTGCCCTCCCCCACAGCAGAGGCCACAGGCAGGAAATGGGGACTTGGAGAAGGCAGATTCAGGAAAATCCTGCCTGGCTTCCTCATCTGTCCTCTATCCCCAAGGGCGGGTCCCCAGAGAGAATGGAGGAGACACAGAAGCCACCCCCAGGGGAAAGGATGGTGCCATCTCGCATCAGTAAACACAGTGGCATTAACCCTCTGAAGGTGGCTCGGCGCCCACAGTGCAGTGGCTATGGCACCAGCCACATACACCAAGACTGGTGGGTTTAAACCCAGCTCAGGCCAGCTAAACAGCAATGTAACAGAAAATAGCCAGGCGTTTGGTGGGTAGTTTGGTGGTAGCTGTAGTCTCAGCTACTTGGGAGTCTGACGCAAGAGAATCGCTTAAGCCCAGAAGTTGGAGGTTGCTGTGAGCTGTGATACCATGGCATTCTACTGAGGGCGACATAGTAAAACTCTGTCTCAAACAAACAAACAAACAAAAAACCCCTGAAGGTATGTGGAAGGCCAAATCAGCATCTGGATGCCAGGCCTCAGTCAGTCTGCTCAGGACTAACTGGACCTGTCTAGCCCAGGTCCCAGGTCAATAACACACCCATCCTAACAGGAAAAGAGACACAGAGGCAGTGCCTAACCCCCGGGCTTCTCAGCCAGGTCAGAGAGGAGTGGGCCTAACCCCAAACTACAGGGACCACATCATTGCAAGTCCCATGGCAAAAGGAACCATCAAGTCAAGGCTGGCCCCAGGCAAGGAGATTCCTCAGCAGGCCCCTCATCAGCCCCACCAGCCCAGGCCTGTACACCAGACACCAAGGAGGGCTAAACAGTTGCCCAGACAGAGGCCATGCACAGGTCAAAGGATACCATTGGGGGCAGGGGGTGGGAGGCCATCCAGAGGCCTTTATTATCAAATCCTAATCTTTCCTCAAAGCAACACTGGCAGGCATTTTACTATACCCCCATTTCTAGGTAAGGAAGCTGTGATCCACCCATGCTCAAATCCAGGTCAGCACCCAGATCACCAAACAAGATAGGATGGAGCTGAGCCCTCTTATCAAGGGAAGGAAGCAACTGTCTCAGCCAAGGGTACTTGCAGACAGGGGAAGAGTACCCAGTTGCAGATCAAGAGTCCTAGGCTCTGTCTTGGCATCTGTAGCTCAAGTGGCTAAGGTGCCAGCCACATACACCAAGGCTGGCAAGTTCGAATCCAGCCCAGGCCTGCCAAACAACAATGACAACTATAACCAAAAATACCTGGGCATTGTGGTAGGTGCCTATAGTCCCAGCTACTTGGGAAGCTGAAGTAAGAGAATCACTTAAGAGTTGGAGGTTGCTATGAGCTGTGATGCCTCAGCACTCTACCCAGGGCAATAACTTGACGCTCTGTCTCAAAAAAAAAGTCCCAGGTTCTGACCCAGCATGGCAGCTCATAACTATAATTCTAGCACTCTGAGAGGCTGAGGTGGGTAAATTGCTTGAGCTCAGCAGTTCAAGACCAGCCTGAGCAGGAGTTAAGACTCTGCCTCTACTAGAAGTAAAAAAAAAAAAAAAATTAGCCAGGCAGTGTGGTGGGCACCTGTAGTCCCAACTACTTGAGAGGCTGAGATAAGAGGATCACTTGAACCCAGAAGTTTGAGGTTGCCATGAACTAGGCTGACACCAAGGCACTCTAACCTGGGCAACCGAGTAAGATTCTGTTTCCAAAAAAAAGAAAGAAACAAATGTGTTCCTGAATGATGAATGATCAGGGGGTCAATGAAGAAATAAAGATGGAGGGCGGCGCCTTTGGCTCATCCAGTAGGGTGCCGGCCCCATATACCGAAGGTGGTGGGTTCAAACACGTCCTCGGCCGAACTGCAAAAAAAACCCCAGAAAAATAGTAGTCCCAGCTACTCGGGAGGCTGAGGCAAGAGAATCACCTAAGCCCAGGAGTTGGAGGTTGCTGTGAGCTGTGTGACTCCATGGCACTCTACTCTGTCTCTACAAAAAAAAGAAAAGAAAAGAAATAAAGATGGGAATTAAAAAAAAAAAAAAAAAAGAGTCCCAGGTTCTACTCCTAGCTCAACTCTGCCATAAACTTGCTGGATGTCCTTGGGCAATTACTTAACCTCTTCATCTACAGAAAGGGTGGCCCAGGCAATTTCAAAAGAATGTTGGTGTCTAAGACTTTAGGAATTGGCTCGGCGCCTGTGGCTCAGTGGGCTTAGGTGCCAGCCACGTACACCTGAGCTGGCGGGTTCCAATCCAGCCCGGGCCCACCAAACAACAACGCGGCTGCAACCAAAAAAAAAATGGCCAGGCGTTGTGGCGGGCGCCTGTAGTCCCAGCTACTTGGGAGGCGAAGACAAGAGACTCGCTTGAGCCCAGGAGTTGGAGGTTGCTGTGAGCTGTGATGCCACTGCACTCTATCCAGGGGGACAGCTTGAGGGTCTGTCTCAAAAAATAAATAAATAAATAAAAATAAGACTCTAGGAATAAGGGACCAGGATTCCCATGACAGACAAGAGAAGGCTGAGTGGGCAAGGTCAGAGCTGGAAAGTAACACAGAGAAAGCACACACAAAAGAACTCTTCTTGAGGAAAGGATCATGGGACAGCTATTCCTTCATCAGGAAGGCAGGAAGTGAGACCTCAGGCAGGACTATCAACCAGCCCCACCTTTCTCTTTACCTACTCTCCGGGAGAACCCGAGAAATTCTCCCACAAGAAGCAAAAGTGCTCGTTTTACAAATCCCAGGGTGGAGGGGGCCGCACTCAGTTTGGTCTCATCCCTCTCCACCTTGGACCTGAAGTCAGACCTTCTGCGATGCCCCTGGACAGAGTCAGGGTGGAAGCAGGAGAGGCAGACACAGGCCCTGCCCAAGCATCCCAGACAGAGAAGGACAGGGACAGAGACAGGGCGGGTTTCTGAGTTGAATGGGGGGGGCCTTTGTTTAGCAGCAGGCTCTATTATTGGCAGCCAGGAGGAAGAAGCCAGCTCTGAGATCACAGGGTGGAGTGGGGGAACAGCTCAAGGACAGAAAGACAGATAGAGGCCCTGGAGAGGGTGCAGAGAACCCTTCTACCCCAGGCCATACCAGGTGAGTCTGTAAGCAGGCAATGAGGCTGGTTCGGGGAACCCTCCTTCCTGCCTCCTCCCTGGACTGGGCACCCTAAATCCAATACTGTCCTGGTAGAGTGCAACCCAGCTCTGACATTAAAAATAACCCCACCAGAGCTACATCTGGCTCCTGCCCCAGCCAGCACCTGCCAGGGACAGTCAGTAACAGGCACAGCTGGGTTGGGCAGGCGCCAAGTGTCAATAAGACACCTGGAGACATGGAGAGGGGCAGGCTGCCCACAGGCTGTACTGCCATCAGGCTCATCAGGCTCAGAAGTGCTGCTGCCATAGGACTAAAGAGCAGGGTTGGGGCTGGGCTCATAGGGCCAGAGACGAACATCTTGTGCAGACACAGATCCTAGGCTTGCACTGCAACAGGGGACCGCTCAGTGGGCAAGGCAGAAGAGCATGGGATTCTGAGTTGGGGAGAGGGGTTCCATCAATCCCCACCACTCACTGGCTGTGTGCCCTTGAGCAAGTTTTTTTGTTTGTTTGTTTGTTTGCTGTTTTGGCTGGGGTGGGCTTGAACCCACTACCCCCTGTATATGGGGCCAGTGCCTTACTCTGTGAGCCACAGGAGCCACCCTTGAGCAAGTTATTTGACTTCCTTCAGCCTCCTTTTGTTTTGTTTAAGTTTTTTTCCAGGCCAGGGCTGGGTTTGAACCCACCACCTCTGGCGTATGGGGCTAGAGCCCTACCCCTCTGAGCCACAGGCGCCGCCCCCTTCAGCCTCGTTTTCTTTCTTTCTTTTTTATTTTTTTGAGACCGAGTCTCACTTAGTCACCCTAGGTAGAGTGCCATGGCCTCATCGCACTCTACCTATGCTATGAGCACAGCAACCTCAAACTCTTGGGTTCAAGCAATCCTCTAGAATAGCTGGGACTATAGGCATGAGCCACAACACACAGCTAGTTTTGTTTCTTTTTGTTTTTTTGTTTTTTTTTAGTTTTTTTCTATTTTCTGTAGAGACAGGGTCTCACTTTGGTCAGGTCAGGCTGTCTCCAACTCCTGAGCTCAGGCAATCCATCCGCCTCAGCCTCCCAAAGTGCTAGGATTACAGGCATGAGCTACTATGCCTGGCCTATCAGCCTCATTTTCTTTATCTATAAAACAGAGACAATCAAGCTACTCCCTTCTTCACTGTGACTCTGGAAGCCCTCTGTCCAGAGGTAAGGCTCAGGCAAGCATCCTCATATCAGAGAACAAAGAGATGGCAGAGAAGGAGGGTGGCACAGAGACATGGCTGGCAGCCTGCTTTGGGAAACCCAACACTCAGGGCAAGATCCAGGCTTCTTTCCCTGACCCCTGGGAAGGAGGAGTGAAGTTCAGGTCCTGGGGGCAGGCAAAGACACTGAGCTGTCCCCCTGTAGCCAGTGGGGCAGGGACATTCCCCACAGAGCAGCCCCAGGGCAGGCTAAGCTTCACAGGGTCCCCATTCTCCTTCTGTCTCCCTCTGAGATCTGGTCAGCAGTGCCAAGCACAGACACAAACAGACTCTAGAAAAGTGTAGAGACATGACTGGTTCTTCTGAGAGCCTGTCTACTCCTTAGGCTGGGGCTTCACAGCAGGCCACTCCCCTGTGGTCGGTGGCTGGTGGCCCTGGAGGGACCCTCCCACAGACTGGAGGTTCTCTGGCGGACACTGCCACTGCGTCTCCACAACTGGCCCTTCCAAAAGGTCAGAGATCAAAGCAGGAGACAAGACAGAGAAGCCAGTCTGAAGCTTCCGGAGGAAACCCTCACTTCCAGTCTGGGGCACAGCCCAGCTCTTGCCTGAGGGTGAGCCAGGGCCTGGGGAAGGCTCAGGCCTGCCACCCCAGCGGGCTGCTTGCTTTCCTCCTTCTGGGCTCCTTCCCAAACAAACCAGGGTGGGAAAATGAAGGGGAATTGTAAGAGAAAGAAATGCCCTGGGCAACTAGCTCCACCCCTAGAAGCCCTGTGCTCCCTGGAGCGTTCCCTGCTGGTGACCCTCTGCAGGCCAGATCCCAAACAAGCAGATGACCCTCCTGGGAATGGAAAAACACTTTACCCGCATCAGGAAACAACAGATGGCTGGCTGTGTCGGTGATGTAACTTCTAAATCGGGACACATGGACCCTCCTCTCACTACCCCCAACCACCACCAGAGAAGCCTGGGCAGCCTCGCCAGCTGTGCACAGCCCCCTCCTCAGTAACAGCAGCTCCATGTCTGAGGTGTGATTCCGCTGGAATCCTTGCCTGACCCTCTCTTGGAAGAGCAGGACTAGATCCCTGCATAGCACACACTGGGGAATATCAGGATTTAAATAAAGATATGGTTAAAATTTGATAGTTATGGGCGGCTCCTGTGGCTCAGCGAGTAGGGCGCCGGCCCCATATACCGAAGGTGGCGGGTTCAAACCCGGCCTCGGCCGAACTGCAAAAACAAAAAAATAGCCGGGCGCTGTGGCGGGCACCTGTAGTCCCAGCTACTAGGGAGGCTGAGGCAAGAGAATCGCTTAAGCCCAAGAGCTGGAGGTTGCTGTGAGCAGTGTGACGCCACGACACTCTACCCAGGGTGATAAAGTGAGACTGTCTCTACAAAAAAAAAAAAAAAGAAAGAAAAAGAAGCACTGGACCAAAATTTGTTGATAGAATTAATATATGAGTTAAGCGCTTTTCTTTCCTTTTTGTTCAATGTTCACCATCTTTTTGACTGGGAACTTTCCCAGTGGTAGTTTATATCACTGGACTTTACTTATTAGAGTCAGAGTTTAAGAAAAATAGATTAAATTCCATGCATAGATTCACAATCATTTACTATCTTCCTTCTATATATTTTTTAAAAAATTTTTTCATTAAAAAAATTTTACTTTTATCTATTGTTCTAAAATACCTATAAAAACTTGAAAAATCTCTTTAAAACCCTAGACTGATAATCTATGATTTACAAGTGAGAACCATAGATTTTACATTTAGAATATACTTAGAATTTCTGAATAATTTTAATAGAAATTTACTAGAATGAGAACATCAAACCTTAAAGACTTTCTATTTAACTCAAATTTAAGCTTTTGAAAGCACACATTTCTTGATAAGCACAGCTCACCAGGGAATTTGATGCTGCCCTAATGATGAAGCTGACCTACAGGGCCAAGATGTATATGCTAAACCTGCAGGCCCTTCCATACAACTGATCAAAGTAGTCTTCTCTTATTTTATCCCTTATGTTCATAATAAAAGTACAAATGGTAAAAGATGTAAATTGC
>CAUYON010013885.1:0-54025 GCA_963573935.1 Arctocebus calabarensis
ACACAAATATCTTAACAGTGTGATTAAGTAAATGAGGTGAAAGCTATGTTAATTAGTAGGATGTAAGCACTCCAATTTGTACAAATAATCAACACATTGAATCCCACAAAGGCATAAATGTATTCATGATCTATGTATATATGACTTAATACAAAAAAATAGTGCCTTTGTCTTCTTTGCCTAATAGAGAGAAGCATCTTCATTACTGACCCTTGCTCATAGTATTTGTTTTTCTTGGACTAAAAATATTTGTTATTCTTGAGATTAAGCCATTCCAAATTGATCTCACATAGTGGCAGACCTTTTCTTTGTTTTTCAGTTCAGAATAGTAAATGGTCAGTTTCAAAGTTTCTGAGTCACTGCACTGGGGACATAGAGAGCAAGTAAATAGACACAAGCCAGAGAAACTCTAGAAAAGCAAAGTATTTTCCTTGCTAGCAGGTCACTTGAAGAGTAGAATTCAAAATTAAATATAAGTTGATGTTGACTACACTGTCTTTTGATAGTGCCAAAGTAAGAAGGTACATAAAGCAGTTAAGATGACATTTTAGGGTGAATTTATACCAATTTTCTTTAAAAGCAGCTAACAATAGTATTAGAATATATTGATCCACATTAGAGAATTAAAAAACGGTCTTGTTTAGAAGTAATTACACTTTTCAAGACACATTACCTAGCAGTATGTTCTCTTAATTGTTTAGGGTTAATATGGCAAGAAGAGCAGTAAAACTTGATTCATTCAGGGCCTCCCTCCTACTTGTGAGCCTTCCCCACCTGTATGTACTTGAAATAAGGAGTGTGGGAGCAGGAGAGAGGGAGAGAGAGGGAAAAAGATGGAGGAAAAGTGGGGTGTGGGGGGGTCCAGAAAGCTTCAGTTTCAGAAGATGGCAGGAATGGAAGGAGGGACCATAAACATATTGATCAGAAGTCAAATTTGAGAGCTTTACTTCTTATTTCCTCCAAGCTCAATAAGTGCAGAAAATACATATGCACACACCTTCCTATGTGTCTTATATGTCTACACCAAGCAAAAAAGACAGGGAGGGGTGAGGGAGGGAGGGACGGAGGAGAGAAGGTGGGGGGGGAGAGAGAGAGAGAGAGAGAGAGAGGAGGGATCAGTAATATAAACATAGGTAGTTTGCATAAGTGTAGAGTAGCTGATTTACGCTCATTAATCTATCCCATTGATATTATAGTAAAAGGTAGACTAGCTTGCTTTTTTTTTGGGTTGAAATAATATTTTCTTTTTGGTTACTGTAGTTTATTGTCATAAAATAGTCCCTCCAGCCCATGGCAGATAGAATTCAATGGCTGTTGTAAGTATCTTGACCTTTTTTCCTCACCAACCTATAAAATAGAGCTCGAGCCATTAATTGAATAAAAGGCTATCAAGAGAGGACCAGGGAGAGAGACAGAGAGAGAGGAGGGATCAGTAATATAAACTAAACACTTTGATATAAGCATAGGTAGTTTGCATAAGTGGTAGAGTAGCTGATTTACGCTCAAACATTAATCTATCCCATTGATTTTATACTAAAAGATAGACTCGCTTGCTTTTTTTTTTCGGGTTGAAATAATATTTTCTTTTTGGTTACTGTAGTTTGTTGTCATAAAATAGTCCCTCCAGCCCATGGCAGATAGAATTCAATGGCTGTTGTAAGTATCTTGACCTTTTTTTCTCACCATACTATAAAATAGAACTCAAGCCATTAATTGAATGAAAGGCTATCATAGGTTCTGATCAGTTATATTGATATGTCATACCATTTTTAAAAAGTTCTCTTTTTTATCTTTTTGCATAAGATGTACCCTTCTGATGAATGGGGCTTTATTGGAAAGATTTCATATCTCATATTCCTTCAACTGCTCTTTTTCAGCTTGGGTGTTCTGGTTATGTGTTAATAGTTTTCTGACATGTGAAATCGCAGTACCATTTGAGCCACATGGAGCGCCTTTATTTCAAAGGGATTCAGCCTTAAATACAGATGGGCTTGTCGGCATGGGCTAGATGACATTTTTATAACCTGTAATGTTTTTCAGCAAGATGTGGTTAATGATCCTTCACATCATCCAACCGGAAAGTGCTTTGTTCCTAGTCTCGTTCACACCACAGCTTCTGTGCCTGCTGAACATAAAGTCGTTCCTGTCAGAATTGGCTAATGAAAATCTAGATATCACTCTGCTATTCATTTTACCATGATTGGTATTAATCCCAATATTGCTGTCTCCTATTTGTACATTTGTCATGCTATTTTAGTTTCGTCTAATTTGACCTTTTGCTTTTGAAACAACACATTTCCTAAGCTTAGAGGGAAAGGAATTTCCTGACTGTGCTTCCTCTTTGTTGGCTGTGACTCAAAATGAACTAGTCCTGGACTGGTTTCCAGAATTGTTTTGCAACCACTATTAAGGCAATGAGACTTTGACCACTCAGAAAACTATCATGAAGGGTATAAAGAAGCTGAAAGAGTCAGAATGCCTCAAACACATTGCCCCTTCTGTTTGCCCCTTTGTCCTCTCAGCTCACTCCCCTCTGGGCCCTTGGACCCTGTACTGTTGGAATAAATTGCATGAGTGGTTGTCCAGCATCTGCTTTGCGTAAGGAACTGTGCGGAAGGGAGGATGCATCTTTCCCTCCTCCAGTTCACAGAGTGAGGTAGGGGATATATTGCAGCCGCATAGTCAGCAGATGTACTTCTTCACAAAATAAAGTAGAGCTCCAAGGAGAGATGCAAGCAAAGTGCTAAAGGTTTTTGCAAATGGCAGGAAAAGAGAAAACACTGAAAAAATGACATCTGGACAAGCACTTGGAAGTGGACCCCAAGTTCAATAGCAGAAGAAAAGTCAGATAAGTACTTTGAGCATAAGCAATTACGGGAGAGTGAACACTGTGCCGGGCAGTCTATTGCACAGCTCATGTGGACCATGTGGCTAGAGTAGATTTGCAGTGAGATTCAATGGCAAGTGAGATGGCAAGGCAGTGAGGCCAAAGTAGAGGTGTGCGGTGCCTGCTAGGCCGTCTAAATAGGATTTACCTGTATCCCACTATCACGAGGGAAGCATCAGAAGTTTTTTAGTAATATGCTTCAGAACTAATGCTATGGTCAGTGGAGGACTGTCGAGGAAGCTTGTGTGTTACCACAGGTTACAAGGCCCACAATCACGGAAAATTTGAAGTCTTTCAAAAATTGAAGACTATCCTTGGCATAGAACCTGAAATGATGAATCCAAGAAAGAATGAGTGACTCTAGAGTGTGCAGACTGGGATGCTGCTAACTTGTTTTGTAGTAGTTTAGCACCTGCACCTACAGCAGAGAAGTAAGATAAACGAGGTTATGAAGCAGGTAAAGGCTGTCTCAGACCATACCTGTGATCTGTAGTTGGGAACTGCTCTTTAACCTGCAGTACTTTTTATGGGGCTCCATCTCATTCCGTAGTGCCTTCTAGCTGTCCTGTAATAGTTGCCCACCCAGGATTCCTTTCTGACACTCTGAGCTCTCTCTAAACAAAGTTAACTTGTCCATATGTTTCATATATTCAAAACCCTACACAGAGTAAAGTATTATAACAGATAAAACTGTCCATGCTGATATATGAATAAGTTAGTAGGTTAACCTCCCAGAGCAATTATGCTGCATTTTGCACATAATCTTCTGCTTAATCCAGATAGTTACACTAGTATTGGGAATTTCTCTGCCTTATGACGGAGCTGTAGGAAGATATTGGGGGATGTCTGTGTCATATAAGGTGCCTTCCTTCTATTTATGGATAGAGCTATGGCTCTTTGTAGAAACATAATGGGCGAAAGGAAAGTGTTATTAAAAACAATCAGTGGATCAATCTAGGATTATAAAATAAAACAAAAACTGTATTTTAGGACCTGATGTTTATCTTCAAAATATGAATGTATTATTTCTTTAAAAATATCTTTATTACATACACCTGAGGTACAGAAAAGTATGGTATACAATGTTCCTATTTCTTTTTTCAAAGTAGACTTCCATCATCAAAAAATACTAGTTAAAACAAATTTCATGAATTTCCAGAGATATGAGGATAGGAGATTAACATGAGCCCTGCTGACAATTACCTGTCTTTATGAAGATTGCTCATTTCTTTCACAGGTGCTCTCTGACAGATTTGCGTCATCAGGGGAATAATTGTTTATGAAGGGGACTGCTTTGATACAGGAATATTGTTCCCTTCTGCTGAAATGCAGCCACCCTAGAGGCAGAGAGCAATGACCACTTAAAACAGCAGAGACTGCAGTAAACAGATTGAGTTTAGAAGTGACACAGATCATGAGAGACTTCAAGGGACTTCCAGGTAGCTAGAACATAATTACCCAAATAAAATTTGTTTTTCTCAGAAGGCTAATACTTCTTTTCTAGTCACATGTTTCAGGGGGACATTAATGTTCTACCCTGTAATTTTTTGTACAAAAAGAAAAAGGCATTTTCTAGCAAAGCAGCAGTTCCTAAGTCATTTTATTTGTTTTTGGTTGTTTGGTATCTGGAAATGTCCAGAGCCATGATTTATTTTTTATTTATTTTTTCATTATTTTTAATTTGTGGTAAAAATACAAAGGGTACCAAAAATATATACACATTTTAAGGAAGGGAAAAAAACTGTATTATATTTGTAATACTCTAGTCAAATTTGACTTCTGCAATCACAAGAGCTGCTAGATACAATACACACGATAGCAAGGGTTATCAGTTTTATATTGAGTATGTCAATTCAAATAGAGTTTTTTTCATTTCTTAAACTATGTGTGTATACATACATATATATATATATATGTATATATCACTGGCACCTTCCATATACATAAAAAGTTTACCATTTTAACCATGTTTTAATGTTGTGGCATTAAGTGCTGAAATGTTCATCTTGGTCATAGAATTCCTTATGTTTGTTCCATAGACATTTTTGTTTAAAGAGCCATGGTTTTCTTTTTTCTGTCATATCTTTCCTATCTCCCAAATTTTGTTTCTATTTCAAAAATAGGTTTTCCATTTGAAACATGGGGTTCCCCCACCCCCCTTAAGAATATAAATCATATATTCTACTGATCAGGAACTGACAGCTGATTTGAAAAACACAGGGACTGGGGAAAGTTTGGCCTCTCCAGGGCAGTGTTGCCCTCATTGCTGTAGGTAGGAGTCAGTTGTAATTATGGCGAATCCTAGTCAGAGGTACTGAGTTGGCATTCTCACGCTTCATGAGAGCTGCTTTAAGATAAGGACTAACATACTCTTTGATTTGAGAAGTAAAACCATGACTACCAATTTTAATTCTTCAAAATAGTTTTAAAATTGAGCCAATAAATACCTATCTGTATATTATTTGTGTTGTGCCCTACAGACATGCTGAGAGACTGTGCAATTTCTCACACCAGCATGGTCTAGGGCAGTTTTTCTCCTTAGAAAAGACCTGGGGGGGCGATCTATTATGCAAATGGGAAAACAGACCACACCTCAGTCATTCTTTCTGTTTGTTCCATAAAGCACAATAAAATATCACCGCTAAGGTTTTTGGTGTTATGACTTCTGTGAGCTTCGCATGGAAGTATTCTCTCCAGAATGATGCACTTTTGCGTGCACAGTATCCGGCCTAATTGGATATTGGCCCTTGGATATAAAGTCTGTTGATACCCAATAGACTAGATAATGTACCAATAAAGTATAAACATTTTCCTCTTCTGCAAGGAGATAATCTGATTGTTGGTTTTTGCCAAGTAACATCGCAACCTATCTTTTAGGTTGTTATATGGTATAATTCTTTAACTCTTTCCATAAAATCATTGCTACTGAAGCGATGAAGAACTTTGGAAACTAGTGTGCAAAGGTTAAACCTTGTGAAAAATGAATGAACACAAATATAGCTGCAAAAGTTACATATTATTAAAAGGTAAAAAGTCATAAGACATCTGATTTATTAAAGGTATTTTCAATTATTGGTGCTATTTCTTTTCTAACTTCCCATTTTGTATTTGAATTCACCAATGGTATAAGAACAAATTAATTAATTAGGCGATAACTAAGTAATAACAAGACTTTCAACTTTACTTCTTCCAAATGGTTTAAAATTAATTTTTTCATTAAGTCAATAGTATCTATCTGTGTATTATCTATGTTGTGTGACACAAGTGCACCGAGAGAAAAAGCCACTGGACTGTATTGACATGGACCAAGAACGTGTAGATGAATTCCTGTGAGCTTTCAGGGGACAGAGTAAAAAGAAAGCAAAATATGAGATGGCCTCTGATTTTATATTTGCTTCAAAGAAAAGGGACTTGCAGAATCCTGACATAGTTAGCCCCCCATGTCTGTGAATTCCATGTCTGTGGATTTAAGAAATCATGGATGGAAAATATTTTTTGAAAATTACAGACTTTTCTCTCATCATTCCCTAAACAATACAATACAACCACTAATATAATAGTATTTACATTATATTAGGTATTATAAACAATCTAGAGTTGACTTATATGGGAAGCGCATGCATAAGCTATATGCAAAAACTACACCATTTTATATAATGGATTTGGGCATCCTCAGATTTTGATATTTTGGTATTCCTGGAACTAGTATCTGATGGATAATGAAGGACAACCACATATACACACACATATATTTATCTACATAAATATACATATACACACATATATACATGCACATACATATATACATACACACATATATATATTATATATATATTTATGTATATTTATAAATACACTACATATACACACATATATACATACACATATATTTATCTACATAAATATACATATACACACATATATACATACACACATATATTTATCACAACTACATATACACACATATATACATACACACACATATATTTATCTACATAAATATACATATACACATACACACATATATATATATTTATGTATATTTATAAATACACTATTGTCCTGAGATATTCTTAAAATTTTAAATGTAAAATATATACATATTTTACATAAATTTCTGAAAGGTATTTTGGTCATAAACTTAAGTGCTTCTATCAACTTCAGAGAACTCAATTTCAAAAGGTACTTAAATCAGAAAGCCTAAAGCATTTAGCAATTTCAAATCAAGAAAAACAGAGCTTCATAAAAGTTCCAAAGACTATTTTTGTTTTTATTCTTTCCAGACACTTGTTTTGAAATGCGTAGGACGTCACCCTATAGATTTAAAGAACATATTTGAAGTGCTATCCCCATTAACCTGGATGTCAACTTTGTGAAGGAGGAATGTTTGTGGTTTCAGTGATGAACTTGTGATATATGTGGTTGCATGTAGGAAATTTAATGTTATTTCAATAAAGCTGTACATATATTTCATCATCTTATTCTAGTGTGACTGAGCAACCCGTGGTTGAGCTGAATCACACTGGTCTCATCCTCTTAACAGGTAAATTTGTAATCGCAGTGGTAGCCAGCTCAGAGGAAGGGATCGTGTTTCCTCTCCCGTGTAAGCTAATGAAGAGCTACACCATAGGTATTGTGTGTTTGGGTGACGTGCCTACTGATGCTAATTCTAATTATGTGCCAGAGTCTTTAGGTAGAGGTATTTCAAAAATGTGAGACTCATAACTGAAAAAGATTTTAAAATTTCTCAGCATCTCTTATCTAAAAATTGTTTCTATTAATATACCCAAATTTTAGTTTATTCTCAAGAACAAATAATCATATTAACATCAGGCCTCAAGAGAAGGCAATAAAGTTCAAAGTAAAGGGTCCTGTGGGTTTATTGCTTTTGATTATTATATTTTCTTATATCTGGTTGGATTCAGCAGATCAACTTCTCAATTAGCCAAATATAGAAGGAAATGAAGAAAATTGATACTCATCACTCGTATTATCATACATAGCGATAAGGCATTGACTCTTCAAGTGAGAATTTGTGTTGACAAAACTGAAATGTCAACTTGGCAATTCTCTTTTATTACTCTCCTGATCAAATCAATGGGCAAAGAAAGGTAATTCTTTTTTGAGTTAATTAGTTATTTGGCTGAACAAATTATTGATTTATTCTACTTTGATGGACATGGCATTAAGGGATGGAGACTGTAACAATTATTGACAGTGTACCACTCCTTAACATGTATCATTTAATTCTCCAGCAATCTTATTACATGGGTGATATTTACTCCAATGACAGGAGGCAATATGCACAGTGGTAATGAATCAGAGCGCTCACAGCCACGTTCTTTCTTCCAGTACACCATTCCCCCTTTGATGGTTGTCTTGTCATGACCCTCATGGACATCATTTAATATTTCATCACTAATAGTCAACATTAACATCATTGCTTTGAAGGTAAAATCACTAAGATATCATGAATTATATCTTAAGGATAGCCTGATATTTCTACATATCCACAATGTTCACAAATAATAAGGATTCAGTAATAGCTGGATAATGGTAGTGATGATTTCAATGGAGATGGTGATAATGTACCACGTCTCAGAAAGGATGGGAAGGCTTGTAGAGAAAGAAAACACAGGTCCTACTTCTAGGTTTCTAAGAGGATGGGGCTATAATAGAAAGCATTCTGGTATACTGATTCTGAGCTTGCACCCAATAGTAAACATGAGAGGCAGATCCTGATGGGTCTAGAGCTATGTTTTGAAATGCAAAGAGAACATGGAAGATGAGAAACCAAGATTCATTTGCCTCTGGTGTCAGGAAACCCATTCAGTTGATAAAGAGAAGTGGGAAATGGGCAAAGGTAGAGATATTCCCAAGGAAGAGTGCAGTATTTCTTGTAACTTTTTTATATGATGCTACGGACTTGGATACGGGAAGGCTAGAAGCACTTCACAAAATGGACAGCGGATGATGGCCTGAGTAGAACTGTCTTTTTATTTTCTCAGATGCATTTAAAAGCCAGTTTAAAAAACTTCTATTAACCAGGATTTCTTAGTTTTTTAATCTAGTAAGTTTCTACAAAACAGAACTTTAAAGTGTCACTAGGTTATTTCCTGTAATACACATGAATAACACACCCCATTCTCTTTTTAAATGAAACCAAGAATTTATTTCTAAATGAAACTAATTTTTATGTAACCATCCAGTATAAACTATAATAAATATTATACTGAAAAATCTATATAAAAATAAATTTAAAACTTAGAACTCTGTTTTAAGATAAAATAGGCATTCTTTCCTATGCTTGTGATGAACATACTAAAAATGTCAGAAATTGGATGTTCTCTTTTAATTGACATAAATGCTGAACTAAACTCAGAATGAAGAAAAATTTGTTAATATATATTATATATTCTCTATCTATACCATATTCATATGGTTGTTTGAAGGATGAGGTTAAATTAACATATAAAAATTATTATTTTGGATATGTATTTAATAATTCCTAATGCTTTTCAAAGAGACGCTTCTATTTTTAACTGAAGGCCTTAACAATTTAAGATTAAATTATGTAACAGATCAAGGGTGTATACTATCCAGAACTTCAGGAATACTGGTGCTAGTTATCATGGACTCATAGAGTATTGAACACACACATTTCCTTTTTTATTTTTATTTTTTGCTAACATCTTTTAGATTAAAAAAAACAGGAATAATATTGGAGCATCTTCTGGGAGATATGGTAATGGATCAACCTGAACTGAACCGATTGATGAATTGCAGGTGCTTTTATTTTTATTTGTTTTTTAACAGAATCAGAGTAACTGAACTAGACTCTCCCATATTTCTTCTCAACTTTATGGGAGAAAACATTGTAGTCAGCAGGCTCTCAGAGCTGCTGCTTCTATCTGCTAAACTCTGTGTATATTAGCTATTGGCACGGTGTATATTATTTACAAAATAATACCATATTTCATTCTGTCTTTCCTATATTTTAAAGCAAATATGTCCTTTGTTTATGTCCTTCTTAAAATAAAAAAAACCACACTTTTTAAAATAAAGGAAGACATTGCAGGAAATAAAGTAATAAAAAAGAATTTTTAGATCAGTTTTCATTTTACTAAGCAAAATAAATTTATTTTGGTGCTTATCTTTCAAAATATATGTCTATATCCTATCTATATATATCATCCTTCCATCTATATTGCACATAGATTGTATAGAAACAAGAACATGTTTTGTTAACCTATAGTTTTTTAAAGTGAGACATAATACACCGAGCATAATTTTAACTACTTTAAACTAGACAATTCAGAAGTTGGTAACATATCCGCAGTCTTGTGCAACAACCATCATGACCATACACGACATTAATAATCTCGGAATGTTTTTATCACTCCAAAAAAAAAAACGCTCAGCCTTTAAGAGGCAATTGTCTCCCCATTCCAGCCTCTGGCAACTGCTAATCTACTTTCTGTCTCTATAGATTTGCCTATTGTGAACATTTCATATAATTATAATTATGCAATATGTGGCCTTGAGCAACTGATATCTTCACTTAGAATGATATTTTCAAGGTTCATTCATGTATCATAAACCAGCACTTCATTCCTTTCCCTGATGAATAAAAATATTGCATTGTGTGACTATAACACATTTGTTTTTCCATTCATTATTTAATAGCCATTTGTGTTATTTTTTCATGTTCTTTAGCTATTATCAGTAATGCTACCATGAGCATGTGTGTACACATTTTTGTGTGAGCACACATTTTCAGTTCCCCTGGGTATATACACCTAGGTGTAGAATTGCAGGACCATATGGCAATTGTATGTTAAACTTTTTGAGGAACCACCAATCCCTGTCACACAGCAGCTCCCCAATTTTACATTCCTATCAGGTAGGATAGTTCCAATTTCTCTGCATCCTCACCATCATTAGTGTTTCCTTTTTAAAAATATCACCTTCTTCTGCTTGTGTATCATCCTTTTGAAAGTAAAAATATACTATAGTATTTGTTAATAACGTACATTTGTATTGTAATTTTTATGACTGTATTACATTCATTTGGAAAGCTGTGTTATTATTTATTTGTGCCTTAATTGATATGTTTACATTGTTTCTCTCTTCCTATTTTCAGAACACTGATCTAAATATATTTATAGCTGTGTTCATTTAGATGGTCTTCCTATTTTCCATTCTTCTAAATAATGGTTCATTGGGCATATCTATGCATATGTCCTTACACTATATAATCTTGGATCAAATGTGAACATTCTCAGCCCATTAGTGATTTTTATTGCTAGTTAGATGGAATGTTGTCTATATGCTTGTTGTGATTATTTCATTTTTTCTTTTTAGGACATTCTGTTCATTTTCCCTAATTATACTGGGGTGTTAAACTTTTATTATTTGCAAGAGTTTCTTATGTATTAAGAATATTAATTCTTTGTAACATTTCCATCAATTCTGTTTGATTCTTTTTAAAATTTATACATTTTTAATATTTATGTTGTTAAAATGATTAATTATTTTCCTAATATTTTTAATCTGGCAGCATGCTTAAAAAAACCACTTGTCATTTCAATATTATATATATATATATATATGCATTAATTTATATAACAATAAACACTTTCAATTCTCTAATTTTTCCTCTGAGGATAGCTTTGGCCATATTCTTCAGGTTTTGAAATATATCGTTGACTATAAGTAGCATTCTACAACTTTAGTTTTAAATTTCTCTTTGACTAAAGAATTAATTAAAATAAGTGATTCGTTGTTTATCTAAGTCTTTAAGGGTTACTGATTTTTTTTAAACTTGGTATTGTTTTAATGTTTTAAAGCTTTTGTTAAGAATTTCACATTTTATTGCATAGTGTTTAGAGAACATGGATTAAAATTTCAAATTTTTGATGATTGTCAAGCATTTATTTTGACATAAAATAATAATTTTTGTGAATATATTATTTATATTTGAAAATAAAATATGTTATTTGTTGTTTTTATCTGTTTGATAGTTCAGATTTTGAATGAGGTATGTTAAAGTAAGACTTGAGTTTTATATTTTAATTAACAGTGAAATTTATTTTAAAATTATTATCTTTAAAATATTTCACTATTTCTTTAATTATGCTCCAAATTGTTACCCAGGCAGTATAGAATATAAACACTTCAAATAACCATTGTAACATAGCTAAGTGACGTTTATCACAGTGACCTAATAAACATTGATGGTTCATGTAATTACAGAAAATCAGTATCAGTGTAAATACATTATTTTGTATCCTTTTTAATTCAATCCATAAATTATTTTTAGAGATAAGTACCTCTTCTACTTTAATATTTTATCCATTTATTTAGACACTTTAACATTTGTGCTCACAAAGCTTCCTGTATATGATTGGATCACAATAATTCTGCCAGTGTTAATAAAATATTAATTCTGAAATACATTGAAAGGTTGTACCTTATTCAATCAATGAATTATTACAAAGACATGCAAAACCCAAGATAGAAGAAAGATTTGAAACTCAGCAAGATATGAAATAATGAGTCAACTGAAAAGAGGTGAATTTTAGCCTTATGCTCTCTAAAAAAATCTTCAAAATGAAAAGCGAATGAATTAACCTTTTTGGCATAATATTGTAAGTGATTCTAATCCTAGGCAGTTGTAGTTTATAAACTGGAAATTGTGACAGAAGGTTGACCAACATAAAATCTAAAAATATACAGAAATCTGCTTTAGAGAATTGGGTGAAAGCAATTCTGTATGTGACCTATTTTGTCTGCGTCCATAGACCTCTAGAGAAGATTCATATTCTCCATGGGCATAATAAAAAGGCTAAGTATAGCATTCAGTTAATTCACAGAATTATACTAAAGTTAAAGCACTGTATTTCAAAATACCTTTCCTGGTCCATAGTTTTTAATGCAGCTTTCTCCCTTTTAAAACTTTCATCTTTTGATTTATTATGTCTACCTTTCTTTTCCTCCCTCACTCTATTTCTTTTCACCTTCTTCCCTTTTGAGTCATCCCCTCTTATTTATCCTGCCACTCCCTCTTCTTCTTTGGATTTTTTCTCTCTCCTTTGGCTCCTTGGCTGATTATACAACTTTATCATTAGACCACTCAGAGTCCACTTTATTTATTTAGTTTGTGTTTAGTTATTTTAAAGATTGTAATTTGAAGCTATGAAAATGCTTCTCTGCCCCCAAAAGCTAGAATTTTGACAAAATAACTCTATCCAAACATACATTTTCATCACCATCCCGTTTCTATTCCTCTTGAATAATCAACAACATTTCTTTGCTTTTTTGGTTGTTTGCTTTTTTAAAACTTGTCCTGAAACTTTATGTATTCTGAAAACTTTATATATTCTGAAAAAGAATGAAATTTTAAAAGAAATAATTTTTAATAACTTAGTGAAATGTATCTTTGTACACTTAATTGTTCCATTTAATATTATATTGCTAAAATGTATCTATGCTTCTGCTGTCTCTGTAGTTCATTCATTTTTGATTGGCATATGATATTCCATTGTATAAATATGCCATAAACCACAATTGATTCATTCATTCTCTTTTGGGTACTGTGGATTATTCCAGGTGAGTTCTACAAAACTTTCAAGGAAGATATTATTACAGTTTTACTCACTTTTACAGGCATGTAGTAAGGGGGACTGTTTTCCAATTTATTCTTTGAGGTCAGTATAATCTGAAGCCAAAACAATAAGAACATGATAAGAAGGAAAAATCATAGGTAGATCTCTCTAATAAATATAAGCATTTCACATATAATACCAGCGGATTGAATTCAATGTTTCATGAAAATATGAGATATTGAAGTCAAGTTGGCTTTACCCCAAGTTTACATGGTATAACATTTGAAAATTCATAAACATAATTCATTACAGTCATAGATTAAATGAAAGATTATCTGAATAGTTTCAGGAAGAAACACAATGCTACCATTCAAAAAGCATGCATGACAAAAATGTTAGTGCATTTAGAAGGGACAGGACTTTGTTAAACAGATAAGAATTACTCAGAAAAGTCTTAGATAAACATAATGAAAAAGGGAGAATATGGGAGGTATGGTTTTAAAGTTAGGAAAAATTCAAGGATGTGGTTATTTCCTCTACGTGTCAGCATTGCATTGGAGTAATTCAATAATGCCATAAGAAAAGGAGAAAAATATTCAAAATATAATGATTTCAAGGGAAAAATAGACATATAAGTAGTTGCAAATAATAAAATTCTTTCTTTACATAGAAGTAAAAAAAAAACCCTAGTGACAAATTATAAGATATAATAAGAGAGTTTTGCAGAAGTTTCTTAACCATGACACTCTTGACCTTTTGGACTGGAGAAGCCTTCACTGCAGGGACTGTCCTGCACTCTGAAGCATGTTTGGGAGCTTCCTGGGCCTCTTCCAGTGGCTGGCAGGGCCATCAGTTTCCCAATAAGGATAATCAAAATGTCTAGAGGCCATGCTGGATGTTTCTTGGGAGGCAAACTCACCTCTAGTTGAGAACCCCTGGTCTAGATACAAGACAAATATAGAAAAAAGTCAGCTGCATTCTACCTACTAGTGTTAAAGTAATAGATGCACTTTAAATACTTAAGTAATACATGTAATTTAAGATACATTTTCAATAGTATCCGATAATTCTCTAAGAATAAATCTAAAATAATGGCTAATAGCTGTGTAAAGAAAATTTAAAACTATTTTAGGAGTTATAAAGTTCTAAATAACTGAAAAGAAACTAATGCCTGTCAATAGGAAGATAATACATAGTAGATCAAGTACTTCCCAATTGATTTATAGATTTTTAAAATCAATTTTCCACTGATAATCCAAATAGAATTATTCAGGGAAGTTATTAAGATAGTTCTAAATTTTATATGGAAAACTATAAACCAAAGAGAAGGGAGAACACTTCTGATGAAGAATGTGGAACTTATACCATTTTCAATCTTACTATAAAACTTTGGTAATTTATATTATATATTGGGTCAAGAATGGTGAAATGAGTGAATGGAATAGGACAAGCCTGAAAAAGAGACTTTTCTCTGCAGATCTTAGGTATAAAACAGAAACATCTCTCCAATAAATAGGAAAAGGAGAATTATTCAATAAAAAGGCTGAAAAAATGGTTATTAATATAGAAAAAAGAGTAAAATTGTATTCCTGCCTCACAACAGAATCAACATATAGGTAAATTAAAAATACAAACATCAAAAGAAAAATTAAAGAACTCTTAAAATATATAAAGTAATAACTTTTAGACATGGGGGCACAAAAGAGATTCTTACACAAGCCATAAAAGCATTCATTATCAAAACGGAAACATGTGACTGTATTAATTCCAGATGATGAAAGCACCTTTCTTTTCTCATCAACGTGATGGGCTAGTTGATTAAAGACCTTCTTTTAATATGGAAAATTTCAAAAGGTTGGAATGCATGTATACACAAACACATGCACACACATTTCTCTCATATATCCTCACCACTGTTAGAGATGCAATGATTAATAAAGCACAGTTCTTCTTGGGATGGAAGTCATGTGTATAAATTCTTATGTATAATGTGTTTAATAAACCCCCCAAAAAGAATAATAAAAAGATTCAATTATACAAGGTGATGAGAGAATTTCTGTTAGGGAGTGAAAATATTTTAAATTCAGAGCACTGTAACTTACTTTGGTTTGTTCCCAAATGCCTCTTAGGATATGTTATCTTTCCTAATTGTTATATATTCTTTTTCATTTCTTTCCTTTAACCAAACATTTGATATTTTAATAGTCTCTTTGGTCACTTTTCTTACAAAGGATTTTATTGAAACCTCCTAATTCATCTGCTTCCTTGAGATGGATATCACCAAATAATGGATCTTTTCTTATTTTAAAAGTTCAATCAGCCTTTTTGAGTACTATAAATGCAATTACAGGTTGTATTTCTGTTTCTCAAATGGCTCTATTCATTAATGATAATGACACACTATAATCTTAAAGCACCTTTAATCCGAGGATCATAAAGACATTTCCACAGGAGAAATTACTATTGTCAGCTCAGTTTCTTGATGGAAAAATCATGAAGGAGGATGGTACAGAGAATTGGAAATGCCATTCAACTGCATTCTGTGTCCTGTATTTTTTTTCCACATATTAAAACAACCAGTTAAAGAAAACCATTTTCAACCTAAAATTGGGAACATATTTTTAATACTATTATTTTGTGTTCTTATGAAAGCATCCAATTGTGGGCACTTTAAGGTAAATAAACATGTTTTGTACTTCTCCAGTGCAATTTCGGAGAATGATTACACATTCTCAGTTCCACCATATATCATGTATATCCACGTTGCCATAACCAGTATTAACTCTTAAGGGGAACCTGAAACTAGTTTTTGATCCATGCCAATATTTTTGATATTCAGTTATAAAACTCTATATTATTCTTAAAAATGTATAATGTAGCATGAAGTGAAACACTCACTTCCAGATTTAATATTATTTTCTTTATTCATTTAACAACTATTTCTTGAGAGCTCACTTTCCTAGATAATCAGATGTTATGGATGTCTGCTGTTAATATAGCCTCACAAACTGTAATGACTCAAACAGGATAAAATGTGTTCCTTTTTGTACTAAATGAATGCTAGGAGCACAAACCTTCATACACTCATACTGGAAGATCAGGAAGGAAGAACATTGGAAAGACAGAGCAGGAAAGTCAAACTCGCTAAGATAGAGCAAGCTTCATGTGCATGTGAATAGATGAAAAGGCTAGAAAGGCTAGTGTGTAAAAAATGAGTGAGATCAGAGAAGGAAGAATGTTTTAAAGGTGATGATAAGCCTTTTGTGTTTTATGTTAAGTGAAAAAGAAAGTCACCAAATGATTTTAGTGAGAAGAGTGACATGATTTGATTTCTATTTTACAGTATTAATCTGGCTGAAGGGTGGAGAATGGATTATAGTTGCCAAGTATGAATGCAGGGTACTAGCCAGGAGCTCACGGAGACATTATAGTAAAGTGGACAAGGTTAGTGCAGTGGTTCTCAACCTTCCTAATACCTCCTAATGCTGCGACCCTTTAATACAGTTCTTCATGTTGTGGTGACCCCCAGCCATAAAATTATTTTCGTTGCTACTTCATAACTGTAATTTTGCTACTGTTGTGAATTGTAATGTAAATATCTGATATGCAGGATGTATTTTCATTGTTACAAAGCGTTCACAACCCACAGGTTGAAAACTGCTAGGTTAGTGGAAGAAGTAAAGAGAATGGGAACATTCTGGGTAAATATGGGCTTTTGTTTGTTGATTTATTTGTTTGATTTTTATCCCTGGAATAGTTTAGATTTTATTTTAAGATCTTATCACCAGATCTTTCATCCACTGAGCCCTGGGCTAAATTTGGGTGGATCCATATCCCCATAGGGGAGAACCTTGTTTAGGAGGGGTACAATCAATCCAGTTGAAGTGGAGGCCAGATCAGTGGGCCTTCTTCCCCATGCATGGGGGGATGGAGTGAGGGAGCAGTGCCTGCCCAAATGATTTACCTTTTATACCTGCGCTATTTTAATGCAGTCACCACTACCATGGGTAGCTATTGGGCACTTAAAATGGGGATAATCTGAATTATGATAAACTATGGTATCAAGTATACATGAGATTTTGAAGACTTAACTAGAAAAAAAGCATAAAATACTTCATTAATATTTTTATATTGATTACATTTTGAGATGATGATATTTTTGTATATATTACTTTACATAAAATATATTACTAAAATTAATTTCACCTTTATTCTTCTAATTTTTTAAAACTTTTAGTAAAAAATTTATATTTTCATAAAAACTGAGCAGTTGTCGTGCCATATCCCAACACACACACATTTTCCCCAATTATCAGCCTCTGACATGACTGTGGTACATTTATTAGAGCTAATGAATCAATATTGATAAATTTTTATTAACTGAAGTTCATAGTTTAAATTAATATTTGCTCCTGGGTGTTGATTAGTTGCAGGATATTAACTTAGGTTTTGATGTGATTGAATGTATAGACTGTAGTCAGCTGCTTACTAAAAAAAGTTATATGAATCACATTGGCCAATGTGTAGGAACCTAGCATTGTGTCACATATATTAAGTTTGAGGTAATTATCAAACAAAAAGTAGAGATACAGATTGTTGGACAAGCCTGTGTTCAGGGTTGGACATATGAGTTGAGACTGATCATTCGGGGTATGAGGTTAAATTTCACATTTACATGAGTTGAAGAGTAAGAGAGAAATATGAAAGTGGAGAGAGTAGACACTGCTTTACTATGAAGGAGAGAGGAAAGTAACCCAGTAGCTGGAAGAGGCTATGCGGTTAGAATAATGAGATTCGTTTGTTTTCTTTTTAAGACAGGAGCTACTTATTTATGAATTGAAAGGGATACCTCTGGCAAAATTCTAAATTTGTTGATATAAAAAGAAAAGATAACCATGAACCTGAAAGTGCATGGAAGATAAGAGTGGATGGTGGGGGCAGTGTCAGAAAGGGATGGGCCTTTGATGAGACCTGGGACATGGGCTGTGATGGGAGAAAGAGAGACTATGGGGGTGGATGCAGGCGGGTGGGAGGTTTTGTGGTGAGCTGATGCAGAAGTTTTAGTTTTATTGCTGCTCTTTCTCTATGAGAAAGTATGAGACAACTTAAAATGATGTCGGGTAAGGAAAGAGATACGTGGAGAGCAAGAGTAAACAGTTAAATGTCATCCACAAGGGAGGGAGATGGACCAATAGGGAGAGTGTGATAGGGCTGCAGAGAAATGTTGATTGCACACTTGAAATCTGTGAGTTTAAAGTGCACCAGACAGCTGGGTCTGGACAAGATAAGGCAAGTGAGACATCCAGCATGCACAATTCGGGGAGACAGACACCCATTATCAGAGTCATGCTCTGGGCCCTTTACTTGCCTCAGCCTAGTCCTGGCCTTGCCAGACAGTTTATGATACTCTCAAACAATGTTCAGCAAAGATGTCCAACTCAGATAATCATGATTGTGATGTGATACAGCAATAAAATTGGACAGAGAGAAGCACAAGAGAGCAGAGAGTATTTGCAAGGCATATCAGAGAAGCTATCTAGGAATAGGGGGAGGAGAAACTATTGCAGTGGTGGAGTATAGTGGCAAAATGGGGTGATGGATGAACTGGTAAGTTTAGGGAGTCATAGAACTGTTGTAGAGTGGGGAGAAGATGATGTCTAAAAGAAAATCTTGGAGATTATATAGTTACTGGATAGCACAAGTTCAAGAGGGTGATCATGATAGTAGGTGCATGAATGAATGAACAAAAATGATAAAATAAAGAAGTCAGCTCATCCTGGGACTACTATGTTGAATCATACAAGTAGATAATAAGCCCACCAGAAATAATAATAGAAATATGGATGGAGAAGATAGTGAGTAAAATGGTAAAGTCTTCAATACATGAAGCTGAGCAACTGATAAATCTGAGTCATCTGAATGATTCCTAAATAATTAAGATATTATATGACTTTAATCCAAATATATGTTTTTATTTATTAGTTATAATAAATAACTTGATAAAATAAATTGAAAGGAAAGAAAAAACATGAAAAAATTTCATTGAAAATTACTAATTCCTGTATCCTTTTGGCCAATGACTTAAATCTCATGTATTTATTCTTCACTTAAGGACACTTCATTAAATAATTTGAAAATTACTAAATTAACTGATTTTTCTTCTGGCTTTCTCATTTTTTCTTGTTTGTCCAATAGTGTAGGGGGTAATGACTAGGATCATAGATAATGTTTTGGTAGCAGGAGGCGAGAAGAAAAGCAATAAGTATGAAAATAATCAAACTGAGATTGTATTTAGAAATATATTTATAATCTTTTTTGCAAATAAAGGTGAATAAATTATTTTTGCATTGTTTGTTGCATTGTGAAACAAAAAACGGCATAGCAAAGGAGCATAAGTATAGGCAAAGGAAAAGGTAATAATTATGATAGTTTTTATTCATACTTTGCATGTGTCATCTCATGTAACACTGGTAATAGCTTAGGGATGTTGGGGTTATTATGACTCCTTGACAGATGGGAAAACAGGTTTAAGGCTGCTAACTTGCCCAGATCATACTGGTAATTGGCAGACCCAGAAATCAAACTTTAGTGCCTGAATCCCAAGCCCATACTCTCTTCCTTTATACAATTTTGAAAACAGCCAATATTTTCAAATAAAGTCTTCATTGGATATAGCATTTCTTTCCTAGAAAAACATGTTATTTTCCCACACATTTCTTATTGACAGAAAAGATTCAAAGAGATATGTAAACTTTGAAGATAGTACCTGACTGGTAAAAGTTACCTCACAACTATAAGTTGTTTGTTTTTATTTCTCCATCAGCACACATGGATGGAAAAAGTATTTTAAAAATGTTATGTACTTTAAACTTTTTGAAATACCAAAAGTGTAGGAAAGAAAGTAAGTGTAGGATAGAAAGAAAAAGCAAGAAAATTTGATTGAACATAATTTATAGTGTCACATATAGTCTGAATATTGCTTAATCAAATATGTTTATATTTTTTAACTGTGTAATAAAGCCATAATAAATTGATAGATATAGAAAGAGACGATTTTTATTTAAAATATTTTTCTGGACAAAATGCCACTTAATTCTGTTTTTCTGAGTAGTCAGTTTCAGTATAAAAGATGATTTTTTTAAAGATGGCAAATCTTTAGAAATCAGTAAATAGCTAATGTCCCCATGTCTTTTACTAAAAAGTGCTCTTCTTTACATAGATCAGAATACCAATGCAATCATTTAAGATCAGTCAATATGTAATTTGTATTAATTTATTCCCGTGGGAGGGTTAAAGTAATTCAAGTTAGCCTAGCCCAAGGCCAGAAATCAGATTAGGAAAACAAGTTGCAAGAGTGATCTGTAATGAAGATCCACTTCAGCTACCAGTATTTAACTTAAAGACCCTTCAGTGGTCTTTGTCAAAGATTTGTCAAAATTTCACGTGGTTTTTAGTGCATCTTAGAAGGGTACAGGTGAAACTTACTAAATGCCTTCATATAGTAATTAAGAAAATGCCATGAAGGCTATGTTAAACAGTTTGATGAAAATATTTCAGATTGTATACGAAGTCAGCACATTGTTCCCCATGATTGCACTAATGTACACAATGTATTTATGATTTAATAAAAATTGCACTAATGTACACAATGTATTTATGATTTAATAAAAATTAAAAAAAAATTCACTGTGGTTTCTAATGTCACACTAAGAGACTTATTTGGTCTCTTCATTTGTGCATATAAAAGATGAGAGGTAATGTAAATTAAGCTCATTTTTTTTTTGTTTTTGTTTTTGAGACAGAGTCTCACTTTAATATCTTTGGTAGACTGCTGTGACATCATAGCTAATAACAACCTCAAAATCTTGGGGTTTAGCAATTCTCATGCCTCAGCTTCTCAAGTAGCTGGGACTACAGGCGTTCACAACGTCCAGCTATTTTTGGAGACAAAGTTTTGTTCTGGCTCAGGCTGGTCTCGAACCTGTGACCTCAGGCAATCCATCTGCCTCGGCCTCCCAAGTGCTGGGATTACAGGTGTGAGCCACTGTGCCCAGCCCAAATTTCATAATGTTATGAAGAAAGGAATATGGCATTGCTTGGGATCATTGGGGGATGCCTCTTTCATGCTTCATTGTAACTTATGGATGACTTAGTCAACATTGCACTGCCTTTGATGGAGTGCCTACAAAAATAATAGATATATTTTTCCCTTACCGAGGAGACCATATTTTTGTGAGGAATGCAGAGGGTCCACCCAGAGTTGAGCATATATGTGGTAAACTCTCAATAAATATTTATTGAATGAATGATTTGGTTAGGTATGGCACAGATAGTAAAAGTGTGCAGAGTCTAGCGAACACTTTGTGCCAGTTAAGACAAGAAGAGATACTTGGTTTTCTTCTTTAGGTTGGGAGGATTAAGCTTCTATTAATGCACTACTCTTAAGCCATATCTTGAAGGAATTTTATTGGGAGGAAGGATTAGGAGGAAATAGAATGGGAACTTAGAGAAAACAGTGTGTGCAAAGGCAGGATAATGGGACAGATCATGGTGAATTTATGGAACTGGATTTTGTGTATATGCGGTATTATGTTGCAAGAGAACAGAGACGAGTGAGAGTAACATCATGAAAACCTATGTTCTCACTGAGAAGTTGATATAGTCTCACATAGACAGTAGATCTTAAACACACCATTGCCATAAAACAAACAAAATAGTTAATATTTACATAATGCTTACTGTGTGCTAAATATCTCCATATATTGATTCTTTTTAATCCTCCTATAACCCTGAGATGGAAATTACCATTAACTGAAAATAAATATGAGGGAATAATAACATTTAATTGTGCCATATGCTGCTCCAAGCACTTAAATATAAATTTATTTAATTCTCATGAAAATTCTATATCTCATTAAAAAATACAGTTTTTCAGATGAAGAAACTAATCATTTCAGAGGTTAACCTGCCCAAAGTCACTAAGAGTTGGGAAAGATTTCATATGGTAAATGGGTTTACACTTGAATATCTAAGAAGCAGCTAAGATAGGTCTGGTTGATTGCAGAAATCCTGGTTTAGTCTCTGAATTTTCATTTTCTTATTGATTCATGCAGAGGTCATTTCCCACATGAATTGATAACAATAATAATAATAATTTACATGCTTATGGCTCTTTTAGTACATCAGAATATATTCAAATAGAATATTAGACATCTTTCTATTAAGTACTAGAAATGTATTCTAATTGCTGCTGTGTGAGACTCTGATTACCCTTTTTGCAAATTACTGTCTTTTTTGAGAAAGTCATCCATTTGTTTAATAAGTTAAAATACTTAGAATTTTGTAATGGCATTTAGTTAAACAACTTTACAGATAGCATAAGAAACTCAGTAAAAGGTAGAAATATATACATTTGACATATCTAACTACTAGTAATATGTATTTTTAGAGAAATATAATATGGAAAAGAGATAGTCAGAAGGGGTAGCCTTCTCACACAGTATAGAAATTAAATCCAATATCCCGTAAGAAGAAATTCAGGGAAGGGGGCCTGCAGAGAGAAGATAGATACCAAGAAAACAGATTGGTGTCTGGTGAATTTTTCAACATAGGAAAAAATAATCCAATAAGATGAAGGGAATCTAAAGGCTATTGGAGAAAAGGAAAGTCTACACTGACTGTGAGACTGGATGGAACAAAAAAAATTGGGTAGTGATCTCTTTCAACTCTTATATCTATAATTACATACAAGTGAATAAGAGGGGAAGTAAAAGTGAGCATAGCCATTAAAACAAAAGATGAAAGCTTCCATGAGGAATGGAGTTTAGAAAGAGACTACGTTTCTCACATTCTGCTATTCTGTGGCTATTGATCTTACATAGTGAACTGGGAGAACTTCTGTGATCTGAATAGAGTGGAGACATTCCATTGATCCCTGCCTTACCCACTGAGAGGTTCCCATCAGTGGATCACATTGATATACTCTTGGGCAGAGATAGTGGAGTCAGAAGAAGTGAAAAGGGCAACTGTTTCCCAATGGGATTAAAATTAGGATAAAGTAAAATTCTGGAGATTTTGACTGAGAAGTTCTCCTGTCATGTCTTGAGTTGCCATTTGTAGTTGATATAGTTTAATAGCTGTTGGGCTCCAAGATATTTACATGTTTCTCTGTTAATTACCATTCTCTGTAGTCAGTATTGAATATTCAGTCTATCAACTTTCTTTTTTAATTTAGCTGTTACATACATGGACTAACTTTAATATTCATCATTTACTTTCTAATGTATACAGTAAAGCACGTCTTATATATGTCTGGGCTTCTTTTCGAGTAAAAGATTATTATGTAATCACAAATGACCTTGTATGGATTATAATCTTCATATCACTTACTATGTACATTTTATTTTACCACTAATTTTAAGAGAAAAATAAGCCCAGTGGGGCTATCTTACTAAAACTTTATTAATGTTGTTTTCTTAATCTTTATAGGTAGTGCTGGTACACCTGTCACATTCAATGAAAATGGAGATGCCCCTGGGCGTTATGATATCTTCCAGTATCAAATAACCAACAAGAGTAAAGAATACAAAATCATAGGGCACTGGACCAATCAGCTTCATCTAAAAGCAAGTATCAATATAAAAAACATCAATGTATACAGGTCCCAAGGAGGAAAGCTTTATTTTTAAGAATATATGATGTTCATGAGAGTGGATTTTCCCCATAGATAAATGTTTGGGGAATTCATGACTTGATCTTCCCTTCAACTTGAAACTTTTGTACAGAAATCTCCAGATATCCATAAGGATTTGATGAAAGATCGCATTTCCTTCTAATTAGAGTTAGAGAAGTTTTGCCCTTTTCGGAAAGACCTAGTTGTTCAAGTTTTTGTAGATGTGTGTGTGTGTGCGTGCACGCATTGCGCATGTGATGGAATTGACTGATTGTGCCCTGAATTATAAAATTCGGGTTCTACGAAATGTATATGTCACCTTTGCTACAGCATAAGTTAAGACCTTATGGCTACTTCTGACTGATGGAAGTGAATCGTGCTCTGCATTTACATTCCCTCTGTCAGTTGCAACAGCAGGGAATGTTGTATCCAAGGGTAGTGTTCAGGTGATTGCGCAGCCCTTAGGGCTGCCTCCTATCCCTACCAAACTCAGGCACTCACCAGGTCCAAGGTCTAGCAATTTTGTAGGTCCTTCAAGCAGCAGATTGGAGATTCCAGCCCAGAGCGGGTTCCCAGGGCCTGGGATTGGTGCTGAAAACAGCTGGGCAGTTGTCTACCAAGTGCCATGCCACCACCCAGGACTCCCTACTGAGATCTGGCAGAGATGGAGGGATGGATATCAGTGGGGATATGAGTGGGGAGAAGGAGCTTCACAGGTATTCCCAGCTAGTGGGTCACCCCGTAAGGAGATGTCCTAGGGAAGGGGCTTCAGGAGGCTTTGAGAGGAGCTGTCATATGCCAACATCCACCAATTAATTGTAAGGGTTGTGAGGGCTCTGAAGGAGGAAACCAATTCTGAACTTGATTGATAAGGGAAGTCCAGGATATCACAAGGAACAGGGCTGGGATGGCAGGATAAGGAAGGTGTAAGGGAGGAAAGGATGAGAAGGACAACATCTGTTTACCGCTACAGAGAGAATCATTTCACATTTTAATAGCCCTTGGTCCAATGTTAGTGCCCATTGGCTTATTTGGGTTTAGAGAAGGAAGGATCAGGCCTTGTGGTCTCAGCTGAAGATTGGAGCTCATTCATATCACATCTATGAAAACTTAAGACTACTTGCAGGGATTTCATGGCCTGCAGCAACAGCAATATTTCTTCTGTAGGCAACTCAAATGTTTTTAAAATGCTTCAAATCAACCAGAAACATATTCCACTGTTCTATTGTTCCAATGTGTAACTCTCTTTTCTCTAATGAAAGTATCCCTCTTCTTGAATCTCAAAGCTACCCTAATACTCTGAGAGTGCACATGCTGGGATGGCAGGATAAGGAAGGTGTAAGGGAGGAAAGGCACTTGGAAGACAAACAGAAATATGATATTTTAGTTGTATATTTTTTGCTTCTGTATGTCCAAATATGTCCCCTGAAGTGATAAAGTTTATGCAGCATCAGTCACCCAAGTTCTCAGCAAAGAAGTAGGTGATGATGAATAACAGAACTAGAACATTTATTACTTATTGTCTTTGAAATGCATCCTGATAATCACAGCTATGCATTTAATAATGCATGGATAACTTATGTTTGCAACTATTGCTGTGATGAGGAAGACCACATAACTTGAGTTTACTATATATAACTGCTTTATGGAAGTTTATTTTCTGCAACTCATATTTGTTTATTCATGTACCTGCTTTATGCAAGTTTATCTGCTACAACTCACATTTATCAAAACATAGCTTTACTAACTCCACAGGTTATTGAAAATTATCTCAATATCTCAAATTCAATCACTTTTTGGCAAAAACCACTTTGAATGGAAACATAAATAGAATAAAATAAACATGATAGGGTGGTGCCTGTGGTTCAAAGAAGTAGGGCACTGGCCCCATATACCAGAGATGGTGGGTTCAAACCCAGCCCTGGCCAAAAACTGCAAAAATGAATGAATGAATGAATAAATAAATAAATCAGACAAAAAATGATTTGACAAGGGCTAAAATAGAGAATCTACTTTTTGTTTGGCTTTTATTAATGCCAAACAGCTTATTATATTCTTATGATTAATGATTTGCAAGGAAATATATACAGTAATACATAATCTCAAGGTACTCTAAATAGTTATACACACAGTTACACATATATATACATATATGCATTATGTAGTTATAAACTTCGTGTTGAATCTCAAGCTGCTCTTTTGTGTACCTTTAACAGTGCATGAAAATATTATGTTTGTGACTATGTTATTGTTCATAAAATAGATGGACTATTGGTAAGAATTATTTCTCATGCACAATTATGATATGATCATGCATGAGAAATAGAATTTAAAACTAGATAGCAGTGAGGGAAAATGTAACTCAGGGGAAAACAGTGAATTAGACTGTAGAGAAAAGTTATAAATCACGGATTGAATTCTGGAGATTTTCAGGTCAAACTAAATTTCTTTTAAGGAGTTGGATCAGTCACCTGCTTGAAGGTAGAGTAGGAAGGGGTGCTTAGAAAGCTACCAATTTGTAAGGGTTCTGCTTAAATCTAAGGCAAAACCTGAACAAATTATTTGTCTCAGATTTATCATCTCTAAAATGAAAAAGTTGGTAGCACCCACTCTATGTGGTTGCAGTAAGAATTAGATGAAATAATATAATACAGCACTTGGTCCAGTACCTGGTACCACTGAGATCGATAAATATTGCCTATTTTCAGTTTGTTTTCCTGTGGTTTTGTGGGGGGACTCATTCCGGTAGGGGTTGGGACTAGAATGAATATGTGTTACCTGCTCTCAGGGTACTCATAGAATAGAAGAGGAGGCAGATGCTCCAGTCAACCATTGTAGCACAAGGAGGCAGGTGCACTGATGAAGGTGTATTCGTGTTTTGCAGTGGCAGCCTCCAGACAGTTTCCTAACATGGCATGCTGTTGGTGGGAATTGTTGCCAAGACAAAGGAGGATTTGAGAGGAAGATTTACTCCTATCCGTATACTTTATCTCTTCTTGTTCTATTAAACCAGATTTATGATAGATTTCACACTCTCAATGGCAAGCATTTATCAGTCAGTTATTGGACTGAATTCTACTTGTTTTCAAAAGCCATCTTTTTCTAGCTGAATTCAACCATAAGAAAAAAATTTGTCCACAGAGTATATGTTTTAGGTATATTTGAGTGAAGCAAATTTGCCCCGAATATATCTTAGGGGAGTAAATGAATTTTTTTAAAAAAGTAGATTATTATTTTTTTTCTTTCCCCTAGAAAAGCATTTCCAGGAAATGCTCAAAAGCATTGTCTTTATTATTCTGAAAGTTCTGTTTCTTTTTTCTATTTTTATGGAACTAACATACATTCTTAATTTAGCAATTACAATCAGTAAGTATAATATGTTTGTTTTAATTTAAATGTTGTATTCAGGTAATCTAAGTCCACACATGACAGGAGTATTATCTATCTGAGAGTGAATTTGAACAATTAGGTCTTTATATTTTGTTAGGCTGAATCTCTCAAGAGGAAGGTGGTCCTTATTAGTGATTACAAAACATATTGTGAGCTAGAGGTTCAGAGTAAACAGAGGAGCCTGAACTGTGAAAAAGAACAGCCATATGCTTCTTTGAATCCATAGGGAGAAGGTTGTTGAGGTTCCTGGATGGGCCAAAAATAATTTAGGGCTCACGTTTTTATGCTTCAAACCAGAGCCACATTTTTTTGATTACTGTAGCAATGAAGTATATGTTTTTATTGGTTTCATTACGTTTTTTTCTTCTCATTAGATTAAAGCAAATAACTTGAATATGAATAAAAAGTAATAAACCGTATTGACTTCACAAGAATGTCTTACAGTGTTTAGCAGAACAGTGTCAATTTGAAGGGTGATTTAAAGGAGAAGGGTTTCATTGAACCTGATTTAAGATTTTCAATGGGTCACTATATCAAAGAGAAACTTTTGACAAAGTACTAATTCTAGGCCTCAGTTTTCTTGTCTTTTAAGTAGGGTAGTAGATAGCTTATTACAAATATTAACCACGTTATAATCTGGTGGCCAAGACCCAGATTTAAAAGTCATAAAGATGTTTGAATCCTGACTTTACATTCATGAATTTTCTAGCCTTGGGCTTTAGATTTTACTTTTCTTTGTCTCAGGTTCCTCATCTGTAATGAAACAATAATAACTGCTTCATAGAATTCTTGAGATCATAAAGGACATTGTCTGCACAAAAATCCTAGAACATTGCCTGGCTTACATTAAGTGTTGAATGTATATGATAATTTTTGTATTGTTGTTTGCTATAACCTACCCACCATACAGGACTCATAATTGATATTTCAATATGAAATCAAATAGAAGCCCTATATAAAGTCTTTGGCCTGTTTTATCCCAGTGTTCTGAGTAGAGAGTAACTATAGAAAGAGGAATATGAACCATGATGACTTCTCTAAGCCTATTCAATAAATCCAAATGTTTCTTTTGATACACACAGACACACACACACACATCTATAGAAAAAGTAGGCTCTGTGATTCAAATGCTTGGGAAGAAACAGAATCTTTGAGGAGCAGTATCCCGTGGACGGTCAGATCTGTTCTTCCTAACAACTTCATGATGCAAGCCATCGGTGTGATAATTTGCATTGCCTAAGTTTTCATAAGGGAGATAGAAAAGGGCTCAGTTTCTTCAGGGAAGCTGAGTGTGATTATGAGTTCCCAGAACAGAGGACAATCTGATTAGAGAATATTGTGGAGGGTAAAGAAACATGGCTTGAAGCTAAATTTTATAAGATCTCAAATACCAAGAGAACATGTTTTTTAGCCTATAGTGAGTTTCAATAGAGGTATACACAACTTTAAACTTCAGGAGAATGTCTTTGGCAGTAAAGTACAGATTGGCTGGAGAAGAGATAGTCCCATGACTTAAGTAGAGCCTATAATGAAGAATTTATTCATTTTTTTAATCTAATTGTCTGATAGATTCTCCATTATATCTTTGTCTACTTTGTTCTAGCTTTGTTCCATAAAATATGTGAAAGGCTTTATATTTATCATAGTAGGATTAATAAACAAGGGAGACAATTAAGCAGGAATAAAGAGAGTCAACGCATTTACGTAACCTTCATTTTCTCTTCAACGGTAATAGCTAATGTATTCATCCCTTGTCTTTAGTTGAGTAATTGAAATAATCATGTTACTATTTTAGGAACATACAAAACTATATTATAACAAACTATATAAAACTATGCTATGTCAAATCTGATTGGATATGATTAGGAATTGAGAAGTTAAATTCTGCTAGCTAGATCCATTTAGTGGCAAGTTTCTAGGGTAATATTCTGGTATTCAGGGTATTGAGTAGTTTATTAGGAAAAAATAGGACATTAGAAATTATATCTAAATTAAAAAATTTTATTTTTAATAAAAAATAGGAAAAGTCACAATAGCTTAATTATCTATTTAAATAATAACTAAAGTAGAGAGAATAAAACTTTAAAAATAGTTTTCACATATTAATGAAAACATGTGATATTTGTGGATAGAATAATGGTTACCAGAGGCTAGGAAAGGTGGAGGGAGCCAGATTAAGGGGGGCTAGTTAATGGGTACAAAAATCCAATCAGATAAAAAGAGTAAGTTCTAGTGTTCAATTAGTGTTCATTAGCACAACTATAGTTAATAATCATTTACTGTATATTTCAAAATAGCCAGAATGGAAGATTTGTAGTGTTCCCAACACAAAGAAATGATAAATATTTAAAGTGGTAGATATCCCAATTGCCCAGATTTGAACATTATACATTGTATTCCTCTGTCATTATCACATGAATCCCATAAATAAATATATATGTATATATATAATTATTATGTATCCATAAATATCTAAATGAAAAAATTAAATAGTGGTCAAATTAGAAAAGGCAAATCAAAGAATATGATGCTCCTTAAAGAAGGACATTACATAACATAGAAAATGTCCCTTTATATTAGAACCAAAGATGGACAAAGGAAGACAGTTACTCTAGACTTTTATGGGGATAATAAAGTAATAAAAATGAAAATGAATGATATTTCAATCCTTATTTTAACCATGGGAGGAATAGGATAAGTACAATTTTAACATAATGAGTAGAATCAGTAAGGCTAAAATAAGGTTATAAAGATAAAATGAGACTATAGAATAAGGAAATGACTTGTAAATTTTTCTTTTCTTAGGGTAGATTTAGTGTGTTTGCAGTGGGCTCATCAGTGTTATGTGAAGTCTACAGTGCACGAGGGAATTACAACTAAGTACTAAAAAGTATTTTTACGTAGCCCCCCAGCCCTAGATAAGAGCAAGAGAGAAAAAAGTAGTTACTATGTATGACTGTTGACTTAATGAAAAGTTTAACATGACATCTTTTCTCAAAGTCTCCAATATTTATGGAAGAGATAAAAAGGCAGAAGATGGAATTCTTCTCTACCCTCCACACCATTTTACTGAGGTTATGGATCCCATATCACCAAGTGAATACCATAACACAACTGGGTGAAAGCTCAGGTGTTTGAGATGAAAAATAATGTTTTTTTTCTTTAGTTTCATAACTGACAGTAGGACATAACAAAGGCATAAATGTACCAAATATTAGTAGCATTAATTGCTTTGATTATAAATCATTTTTAAAGGAACTTATTCTAAGATATGTAGAGATAAATATGTAGTTACAAGAAATAAGGAGACAGCCCAAATCTCTTCTGCATACATTCTCCCAATGATAACATCTTTCAAAATTTTCTTCTATCCAATTAAAATTGTATATCCTTTGTCCAGTACTTCTCAAACTTGTCCCCCTACAACTACTGCAGCCCCAGCTCACCAGCATTCTAATCTCTATTTCTATGAGATCAACTTTTTAAGATACCACAAATGAGGGAGATTATGCAGTATTTCCCTTTCTGTGCCTGGTTTAATTTATGTAATATGAGGCTCTCTGGGTTTGTCTATGTTGTTGCAAATGCCAGGATTTCCTTCTTTTTTATGGCTTATTAATATTTAATTATGTATATATGAGGTTGGACAGTTGAGTTTGCAAATTCATTCTAGAAAAAAATACTATACATACTATCATTGTGAATATCACTGTGGTCACATTTTCAGGTACTACCCTGAAAAGCTATATACCCATGCCAACATCTAGTCCTCCCTTCAAAGCAATTTTGAAACTGTTTTTCTGGAATTGCCATCAGAGCTGTCATAGTATGAGGTCATCCTGGAAAAAGTGCTACGTAACTAATTACTGAATATAGCTATGATCACTGGTTGGCCAAAGGGATTACTTTGGAGGTGCCCATGGTGATATGATCTTTTTCCTAAAAAAAAAAAAAAAAAAATCAGAAGTATTCCCTCCTCTTCATTAAAAAAAAAAAGTTTAAGAGGAAGTGGTATTCCTTTCTTTCTAAATGTTTGATATAATTCAGCAGTGAAGCAATCAGGTCCTGGGCTTTTCTATGATAGGAAACATTTTATTACTGATTCAATCTTCTTTCTTATTATTGGTCTATTTATTTGCTTGTTTACTCATTATTTGTCTGTTAAGATTTTCTATTTCTTCAATTTTGGTAGGTTCTGTGAACCAAACAATTTATCCATTTCAATTTGTTTGCATATAATGGTTGATAATAGTCTTTTATGATCTCTTCTATTTCTGTTGGTGTCAATCGTAAAATTGTAATATTTCATTTTTAGTTTCCGATTTTATTTGAGACATTGCTCTTTTTTTTTTTTTTTAGTCTAGCTAAGGTTTTGTTGGTTTTATGAATCCTTTCCAAAAACCACCTCCAACTCTTAGTTTCATTGATCTTTTCTATTGTGTTTATAATTTCTATTTTATTTATTTTTGCTCAAGTCTTTATTTTTCCTTTCTTCTACTCATTTGGGCTTAGTTTGTACTTTTCTTTTAGTTCATTGAGGTGCAGTTGAGATTGTTTACTCGGGACTGTTCTTTTTTGATGCAAGCTATAAACTCCCCTCTTAGAACTACTTTTGCTGTATCCCATGGGTTTTGGTATGTTATGTTTTCATTGCATTTTTGTCAAGAAATTTAAATATTTCTTATTGAATCATTTGCTGTTCTTTTCAGGAGCATTTTGTTTTATATCCATGTATCTGTAATTTTTTTTTGGTGGGGAGGGTCGAGATAAGATCTTGCTTTGTTTCCCAGGCTGATCTTGAACTTTTGGGCTCAAGTAATACTCCCTTCGCAGTTTCCCAAAGTTCTGGGTTTATAGGCATGATCCACTGTGCCTGGACATATTTGTAAGTATTTTGAATTTCTTTCTAAAATACATTTCTGTTTTCTTTCTTTTTTAATTTTTTTTTTTACATATACATGTGTTTATTAGGTTTCCACTTTTGCCTTCACAAAACTAAAAAGGCTTAAAATGTAATAACAATAACAATGTTTAAGATAAGGACTAGAAACAAAAACCTCGTAAGGAACAAACGAAGATAAATACATTCAGAAAAGAAATCAGATGATTTCTGCATCGAAGTATTAAGCAATAATAATAATAGTACAAAGAAAGTAACAGTCACATTGTCAAATAAGAATATGTCTATTCTATGAATGCTTTTACTCTGAGGTTCAGTATGGAGTCATCGGTTAACTTCTTATTTTTTCCCCAAAGTCTCAAAAAATAGACAATATTTATAAATAAAAGTAAAAGATAATTTCAAAAAACAGATCATGCCAAATCTTATAGACAATAAAAAAGAAAGAATACGTCAAAATCATTCTACTTAATCTGGACACACCTGATATTAAAATTGGAGAAAATATATTATTATAAAGGAAAAATTACAAACATATTCACTTATAAATGAGGATGTAATATCTTAAACAATATATTAACAAGTTGAATTAAAAATTAATGTTTAAATAATGTACTTTGGTCAAAATTAAATCCAATTTATGTGAGAATTAGTCACTATTTTTTTGTGTTCTTCTTCTTTTCCTTTCCCTCCCCCCCTCCCTCCTTTTCTGTCTGGTCTCCCCTTCCCCCATGCCCCACCATGTCATTAATTGTCTTCATATCAAAGTTGAACACATAGGATTCACACTTCTCCATTCCTGTGATGCTTCACTAAGAATAATGTGTTCCACCTCCATCCAGGTTAGTACAAATGCTTCAAAATCTTCATTTTTTTAAATGGCTGAGTAATATTCCATGGTATACATATACCACAGCTTACCAGTACATTCCTGGGTTGAAGGACATTTAGGCTATTTCCATATTTTAGCGATTGTAAATTGGGCTGTGATTAAACAGCATAGTACAAGTGTCTTTATAATAAAAGGATTTTTTCCTTCCGGATAATGCCCACTAATGGGTTTGCGGATCAAACAGGTCTAGGTTGAGTTCTTTGAGGTTTCTCCATACTTCCTTCCAAAAATGTTGTATTAGTTTGCAGTCCCACCAGCAGTATAAAAGTGTTCCTTTCTCTCCACATCCACACCAACATCTGCAGTTTTGAGGTTTTGTGATGTAGGCCATTTTCGCTGGGGTTAGATGATATCTCAGGGTGGTTTTGATTTGCATTTCTCTAAGAAGTAGGGATGAAGAGCATTTTTTCATATGTTTACTAGCCATTTGTCTGTTGTCTTTAGAGAAGATTCTATTCATCTCTCTTCCCCGTTGATGTATGGGATTGTTGGGTTTTTCCTTGTGGATTAATTGAAGTTCTGTTTAGATCCTGGTTATTAAGCTTTTGATTGATTCAAAAATATGCAAATATCCTTTCCAATTGGGTAGGTTGTCTACTTGCTTTGGTTGTTGTCTCCTGGGCTGTACAGAAGCTTGTCAGTTTAATTAAGTCCCATTTGTTTATTATTGCTGTTGTTGCTATTGCCATAGCAGTCTTCTTCATGAAGCTTTTCCCCAGGCTGATACCTTCCATTGTTTTTCCTATTCTTTCTTTGAGAATTTTTATCGTTTCATGCCTTAAATTTAAGTCCTTTATCCATCTTGAATCAATTTTTGTGAGTGGAGAAAGGTGCACATCCAGTTTCAGTCTTTTACATATGGATATCCAGTTCTTCCAGCACCATTTATTGAATAGGGAGTCTTTCCCCCAGTGAAATGCTCTTGTTTGGTTTATCAAAGATTAGGTGGCTGTAAATGTTGATTTCATTTACAGGTTTTCTATGCAATTCCAAATGTCTATGTCCCTATTTTTGTGCCACTACCATACTGTCGTAACCACTATGCCCTTGTAATACAGCCTGAAATCTGGTATGGTAATACCCCCGGCTTTGTTTTTATTACTAAGAATTGCCTTAGCTATACAGGGTTTTTCTGGTTCCATACAAAATGCAGAATTATTTTTTCCAAGGCTTCAAAATAGGATGTTGGTATTTTAATAGGGATGGTGTTGAATTGGTAAATTGCTCTGGGAAGTATAGACATTTTAACAATGTTGATTCTTCCCAGCCATGAGCTGGTATGTTCTTCCATTTGTTGATATCTTCTCCTATTTCCTTTCTTAGGGTTTCATAATTTTCCTTATAGAGGTCCTTCAAATCTTTTGTTAGATATATTCCTAATTATTTCATTTCCTTTGGGGCTATGGTGAAGGGAATTGTGTCCTTAATTAACTTCTTATTTCGATTGTTATTGGTGTATTCAAAGGCAACTGACTTGTGGACATTGATTTTATATCCTGAGACATTACTGTATTTTTTGATGACTTCCAGGAGTCTTGTGGTTGAGTCTTTGGAGTTCTCTAAGTATAAGATCATATCATCAGCAAAGAGGGAGAATTTGAACTCCTCTGCTCCCATTCAGATGCCCTTTATTTTCTTGTTTTGTCTAATTGTATTGGCTAGAACTTCCAGAACTATGTTGAATAGTAATGGTGACAGAGGACAACCTTGTCTGGTTCTAGTTCTAACAGGAAAAGCTTTCAGTTTTACTCCATTCAGTAAAATATTAGCTATGAGTTTGTCATAGATAGCATCAATCGGTTTAAGAAATGTGCCACCTGTACCTATACTACTGAGTGTTCTAATTAGAAAAGGATACTGGATTTTATTGAATGCTTTTTCTGCATCTATTGAGAGAATGAAATAGGTTTTAATTTTTGCTTCTGTTGATATGGTGAATAATGTTTATGGACTTGTGTGTATTAAACCAGCCTTGCATCCCTGGATCAAACCTACTTGATCATGATGTATGACTTTTTTGATGTTAAGCTGTAATCTATTGGCTAGGATTTTGTTCAGAATTTTTGCATCTATATTCATTAGTGAAATTGGTCTGAAATTCTCCTTTTTAGTTGGGTCTTTTCCTGTTTTTTGGTATCAGGGTGATGTTTGCTTCATAGAACATGTTGAGGAAGATTCCTTTCTCCTCAATTTTTTTGGAATAATTTCTGCAGTATAGGAATAAGCTCTTCTTTGAAGGTTAGATAGAATTCTGGTGTGAAGCCATCCACACTAGGGCATTTTTTTGTTGGGAGATTTTTTATTGTTTTTTTGATATCAGTGCTTGAAATTGGTCTGTTCGACAGGAGACCTATTTCATCTGGTCTAAGTCGAGGGAGAGGGTGTGATTCCATATATTGATCCATTTCCTTCACATTGTCAAGTTTCTGGGCATAAAGTTTCTGGTAGTATTTAGAGATAATTTCTTATATCTCTGTTGCATAGTACCCTACTATACACCCTACTATACACCTATTTCTGTTTTTATATAGACTATTTTTGTCAGAAAAGATACTTGATATAACCTCAATGTTTTAAAATTTTTGTGGCCTTAAACCTGATCCAGCCTGGAAAATGTTCATATGTAGTTGAGAAGAATGTGTTTTTTTTTTTTTTTTAAATATGTGGAGACATGTCTTAAAACCAAGGATGTGATCACTCTTGGAGAATGTTCCATGAGCTGATGTGAAGAACATATATTCAGTTGTTTGGGGCAGAATGTTCTGTAAATGTCTGTTAGGTCAATTTGTTCTAGACTTCTGTTCAGGTCCATTTGTTTGTTGTTATTTCTTTCTTTTTTTTTTTTTTGCAGAAAAAAAAAAAAAAACTTCACTTTATTGCCCTTAGTAAAGTGCCATGGGGTCACACAGCTCACAGCAACCTCCAACTCCTGGGCGTAGGCAATTCTCTTGCCTCAGTCTCTTTAGTAGCTGAGACTACAGGCGCCTGTCACAACATCCAGCTATTTTTCTGTTTTGCAGTTCTGCCAAGGCCGAGTTTAAATCTACCACCTTTGGTATATGGGGCCAGTGCTCCACTTGATGAGCCACAGGCGCTGCCCTGTTGCTTATTTCTTTATGGAGGATCTGTCCAGTTCTGTCAATGGGTTGTTAAAGTCCCAGAAATTATGGTGTTGTTTCTTATCATTTTGTTTAAATTGAGTAAAATTTTGCTTTAGGAATTTGGGAGCTCCTGTGTTGGCACATAAATATTTAGAACTGTAAAGTCTTCTTTTTAAATTGTTCCCTTCATGATTATGTAGTGACCATCTTTCTTACCTTTCTTTCCTTTCTTTCTTTTGTTGTTTGAAAGTCTATGTTGTCAGTTATGAGAATGTCTACGCCAGCTTTCTTTTAGTTTCCGTTTGCATGGAAAATTGTTTTTCATTCTTTCACCTTGAGCCTAAATGAGTATTTGCAGGATATATGTATTTTCTGGAGACAGCAGATATTTGATTTGTACTTCTTATCCATTTAGCCAGCCTATGGCTCTTCAGTGGGAAGTTCAAGCCATTCATTTTTTTTTTTTATTTTGAAGACAGAAACTTACTCCATTGCCCCAAGCTGGAGTATAATGGCATCAGCCTAGCTACCAGAAACTCCTGGGTTTAAGCAATCCTCCTTCCTCAGCCTTCTTAGTACTGGTAGAAGAGGTTGCTGCCACAAAGCCTGGCTAATTTTTTTTTTTTAGTAGACATGAAGTCTCATTATTGCTCAGGTTGTTTCAAACTCCTGAGCTCAAGCAATCCTCCCGCTTTAGCCTCCCAGAGTGCTAGAATTATAGGCATGAGCCTCCATGCCTGGCCTAAGCCATTCACTTTTATTGAAAGTATTCATACACGTGATGGATTTCTGTTCATCCTATTGGGTAGACTCTTATTATTGGGTTTTACCTTGTGAGTCATTGTGGTAGCTGGGCTCTCAATTGTTTTACATTGGTGGATGTCTATTATGCTGATCCATGTATAATGCAGGTTTGAGTACTTCCTACAAGGGAAACAAAAGGATGTATGTGACTACATACCACCATTATAGCATTAGAATATTCTTCATTTGCCTCTATACTGACTTTTCCTTAAGTTTTGTATTTGTAAGAAAAGTCTGGTGGTGATGTACAGGAATACTTGGCTGGATACAATATTATTGTTTGGCAGACTCATTCCTTCCTTCCTCCCTCCCTCCCTCCCTCCTTTCCTTTCTTCCTTTTTTTTGAGACAGAGTCTCACTATGTAGCTCTCAGTAGAGTGCTGGGTGTCACAGCTCACAGCAACCTCTAACCCTGGGCTTAAGCAATTGTCTTGCCTCAGCCTTCCAAGTAGCTGGGACTACAGGCACCCACCACAATGCCTGGCTATTTTTTTGTTGAAGTTGTCAGTGTTGTTTAGCTGGCCCAGGCTGGGTTCGAGCCCGCTAACTTGGGTGTATGTGGCCAGTGCACTACCCACTGAGCTATAAATGGGTGCCGCCAACCTTCCTTCCTTCTTTCTTCCTTTCTTTCTTTTCATCATCACTTAATAGATAAAATCTCATTCTCTCCCAGACTGTAAGGTTTCTGCTGATAGGTCTGCTGCTTTCTGTGTCGGGACTCCTTATGTGTATTCCCTTTTGTTCTCTTTCAGCTTTCACCATCTTCTTTTTGTCCTGCAGCTTTGACAATTTATAATATATTCTGGGATAGTTTAATTTGCATTGAATCTGGCTAGATTCAACCTTTACCTTTTGTCACATTGGAAATGTTTTCTGCTACTATTTCCTTGCATTCACTTTCCATCCTTTTATCATTCTCTTCTCCCTCTTAGATTTGTATGACTCAGTTCATTGTTGTAGAAACACTAAGGATTCTTTAAAAACTGTTATAGTAACACCTTGATTACAGTATATTTACTACCATTATAACAAAAATATATAAGAAAAGGTTCTCATTTAAAAGCAGTAACATTTGAGTTTAGGTTCTTTTATCATCAGAGTTTATAAACACAGACATGCTGCATTCTTTCTTCTCTTGCTTCACCTTACTATCTTCTCTATCAGTGTTACACTGTCTGTAGCAACACTCTTTTACTGAATGTTCAAGAATTTTTTAATGTTGTCCCTGCCTTATTTTTCTTATTTTATTCTAATACTCTGGTAGACTTTACTGTAGCTAGTTCTTGTCTGACTGCTTTTTGAGCTATCAGATCCATCGGCACATGCACATTTTTGCTTTACATCCATTTCATTTGATTCCAGAAATCAGATATGACTTTTTTACTAAGGCACTCTGTGATACTTGAAACCACTGATCCAACCTCTTCGTGAGATTTTTCTGAAAGGAACTGGAAGTCCCTGGAATTGCCATAAGCCGTCTAAATCTCCTAGTAAGAACATACTTTAAGCTTGCCAACTGTGAATTTAATATTTAAATTTAGGCTACCAATTATTTTGTTCTTAATGTTAATTTATTGAAAAATCAACTTTTTTTATAAATGATCTTCATAAAATATGTAATAGGAGTTTGATTTCATGTTTTTTAAGACACAAATGTGCTTAATAGAGAGACCCTAAAAAGCTTATGAGATGTGAAAAACACAAGTGGAAATTAGGAGACTTGTTTTTAACCTGAGTTCTCACTAATACTCAAATGGGGTTTTGCTTTATTGCTTAATACTTTTTACTTCAATTTCCATATTTGATCTTCTGTACAAACCATGAAAACTTTCCTCATAATTGCCAAGGAGGCTATTTCAGTTCTCAGGCGTAGGTCTCTCTTTTGACATAATGAATTTGGGGGGTCCTGAGATTTTTCTTTTTCTTTTATATAAGTTTCTTGTCTTATATAGGGTCAGTCCATGAAACCACCAATAATTATAATATTAATATCAAAGGTAACTGATCTCAGATCATCATGATATTAATAGATATAGCAATAATAAAGTTTGATATATATAAGACAGTGTGACCCAGAGCACATGAAGGAAACATATAGTGTTGGGAAAATAACACCAGTAGACTTGTTGACCTAAAATTCATAACCAGCACAATAAAATACCTGTATTGCCCTTTTATTTTGTACAGAGTAAGCAGATTTATCTTTGAAGGTAGGTGAATTAGAACTCAGCTCTGGTGATCCCATCTCAATTCTGCTGTCATCAAGGCATGAATTTATCCATTTCCTGAAATGTCTGAGAGTTCTCGCTCTTAATCAGACGTTCACACATTTGTTTGTTAAAATTTTTTCCATAAGATGAAGTTTTTTGTTTGCTACTGGCTGCATAATTATTGGGAATTAAACAAAAAAATAGAAATTTTCAGATTCTTTAAGAGATTGTGAAGTAATATTTGGCTTTGGAAAGTTAATACCATTCTACTATCCTTAGGACATATCTTCCCACAGGACAGAATTGGGCTCATTTTCTGAGTGTTTGTTGTGACTCTGAACATTAGGAGATGGTCTCTAACCATTTTTTTTCATAAAACTGTTGAAAACCTGAGGCCATAATAAATTCTAAGTTGATAACTGTGGTTCTTATCCAAGTCAGCATTTTTGTTTTTGTTTTGGTTTTTTTGTTTGTTTGTTTGTTTGAGACAGAGTCTTACTCTGTTACATGGGTGGAGTGCTGTGGCACCATAGCTCACTATAACCTCAAACTCGGGCTTAAGCAATCCCCTTGCCTCTGCCTCCTGAATAGCTTGGACCATACATGCCTGCCATAACGCTTGGCTAGTTTCTCTGTTTTTAGTAGAGATTGGATCTCACTCTCCCTCTGTCTGGTCTTGAATGCCTGAGCTCAGGCAATCCATCTGCCTTGGCCTCCCAGAGTGCCAGGATTACATACATGAGCTGCTGTACTCAGCCTGCAAGTCTGCATTTTTTGAAACCTTTCTTCAGACCTCTGGTACCATAGCAGGCTGTTAAATAGCTGTTATATATGCACACAGAGGTTCTCTCATCAAATGAGTTTACGGAATGTTAGAAAAACTTTTTGTTTTGTTTTGTTTACTGGAAGACTTCTTAGAGCCTTTAATATGCTAATTTACATCATGGCTGACTGAAAAGGGGGCATTGAATATACAGTTTAATAAATTGATTTAGCCATAAATTCACTTTTACTCGGAGAATATTCTGTGGAGCTAATATTCCTTGAAACCTACTTTGAGAAATATTGGCTTACGTTGAAATTTTCATCTAAGTTGAATTGTATTAACTCATTATATCATTATTATGACTCTCTGAGTTAGGCACTCTCAGAATGGCCTTTTTGTGGAAGAGGGAACTATGATGAACAATAAGTTGTTTGTTCAAATTCACTTAGCTAGTAGGAATGTAGTTAAAATTCAAGACCATATATATCAGACTCTAATGTTATGCTTTTAGGACCACAGAAGAATTAAGATCAAGCAGAAGTTGGTGATTGATTGGATTTGGGAAACTAGGAGAAGGTAGAGCTTATGATTACTCTTAAGTAGATGAGAAAGCAGAAGAAAGAGATTTGGGAAAGAAAAAAATAAGCTTTAAGAAGGAAGTCTCATTTAAGCTAAATGGATCTAGATTGAATAAGGGACGGGAAGAAAAGGCACACCACAAGGTGACCAGGACTCCACCAAAGCAAAAAGAAGGAGTCATGGAATTTTCATAAATAACAAAGAGAATAGGAAGGGAGATCATAGGAGATGTATTTTAGAAAGCAAACTGTGAAGTTGGGATTTCAACTTTGAGTGTGGATTTTATCCTAGATGGAGCATCAGTCACTAGTAAGGAAATAAACTGATGTCAACTGTATTTGAAGGAGATTTGTCAGACTGTACAACAGATGGCCCTCAGAGACAATCCCAGTCCTAATTGACCATTCGCATTATTCATGAATAGACATGTCTATAACTTATGACTTATTCACTTATTTGAATTTATAAAAATCCAAAAAAATTAATTATTTTTTAATTTGAGATAGAGTCTCACTATGTCACACTCGGTAGAGTACTGTGGCATCACAGCTCACAGCAACCTCAAATCTTGGACTTAAGCTCAAGCCTCAGCCTCCCAAGTAGCTGGGACTTCAGGTGCCTGCCACAACACCTGGCTATTTGTTTTTTGCACTTCTCATTGTTGTTCAACTGGCCTGGGCCAGGTTTGAACCCGCCAGCCTCCGTGCGTATGGCCAGCACCATAACCACCGTGCCACAGGTGCTGAGCCAAAATTTTTTTGAATTAAAAAAAACTAATAATCCTTTCTCCTAGCCAGAACCTTTTTTATTTTCCATATAGGACAAGCAAGTTTTGTTTTTGCAAAACATCCTCATCTATTCTGTAGTATATTTTCTAAATGTAATAGTAATTTGATTTGATTCCAAGGAATTTAGGGACCTTTTGATGGAAGAATAACAACATTTCAAATTTATTTAGTAATGTTTCCATAACATTGATTAAACAATGGAGTACTAAATAGATACCTTGTTACTTTTTATTAATTAATTTTTACTAATTCCTTTTTTCTATATCCAGAATCATGGAGTCAGATTAATCCTTTAAATTAATCTTACATACAATTTTGTGTATGTAAGTGAAAGAGGTAGTAGACAAATCAGGAGACACTGGGGCAGAGGATTAGTTCAGTTGACAAATTATGGACATTCTTGGTGCACTCCAGAACACAAACCAGCACAATATCTGTTTCTGGAATCCCAACTACTTTTGTCCTCCCCATAAAACCTTTATAAAACTATCTGGACAGGTAGAAATGTTTCACCAGCATCAGAGCAAAGCCTAGTCTTAATGTCCATTGCCTGCCATAGACCTATTAAAATGTCACTACTCTAGTGTTAAGTTTTTGTTGTTGTTTTTTGTTTTGCTTTTGTTTCGTTTGAGACCGACTTTCACTCTATTGCTGTGGGTCCAGTGCTGTGGCATCATAGCTCACACCAACGTCAAACTCCTAGGCTTAAGTGAACCACTTGCCTGTGCCTCCTAAGTAGCTTTGACTATAGGCTCCCACCACAATACCCAGATAGTTTTTGTATTTTTGATAGAGTTGATGGTCTTGCTTTTGCTCAGGCTGGTATTGAAACTTTGAGCTCAAGCCATTCACCTGCCTCAGCCTCCAGATTGTAGGATTACAGGCGTGAGCCACTGTGCCTGGCCACTGCTCTAGTCAGCCCACTAATGCACTACGATCTTTCTCTTCTCTGAATGGAAGATTCCTATCATATAGATGTTCTTATTTTATAGAAATTTTAAAGATCAAAGGAGTTTTGTATATGAAAATAATTCACAAATTTGTGTACAATTGTTAGCTATTATTTTTGAGGGCCATAATCATTTTGTCTAGTGAATACCAGTCACACAAAACCACATTAAAAATATCAAGAAAAAAAATCAAAACTCAGCTTTGTCCTTTTCTCCTTTAAGGGAATTTTGACATGTTTGGAAGTATAAATATAGTGAAAATTGAATTTGCATACATTTAAACAGAACCGAACTTCTCATGTTTTGTTTCTGCTGACTTTTGTGTCTTTTTGTTTCTTTTAGGGGGTGGGAGAGAGTAAAGTAGAATCTTTTGTCATTACTTAGAGAAAGGCTTTCTCATACTTACCTCACATCATGTCCATGAAAAAATCTGGTGTTTAAAGTGGCACACAGAATAGATTCTCAGCACATGGAGGTTGGATCTCAAATTCCTTGTAAGTTTGTCACTTAACCATTTGCTTATCACTTCAGATGTACAAGACCAGAATGTGAAGAGAAAAATATATTTAAAAAAAATTTGTTTTCAAAAAAGATGAAAATTTTATATCTTTTATATTAGCCTGGATGGAGGTGGAACAATTTCTTCTTCATAAAGCATCACAAGAATGGAGAAGCAAGAATCCAATGTACTCCATTCTAATCTGAAGGCAGTAGATGAGCTAACACAAGGTGGGAGGTTGGGGAATGAGGGAGCAGGGAGGAGGGAGGGGAATGGGGGTTCACAGTGTATAGCACATCTCTTGGGGGGGAGACACAATTATAAGAGGGACTTTACCCAACAAATGCAATCAGTGTAATCTAATTGTTTGTACCCTCAATCATTCCCAAACAATAAAATTTTAAAAAAGGAAAAAAAAAAAATTCCCCTTAAGCCTAATAGTGGTCGTATAACTGATATATAATACACAATCCAACTAAAGTTAGAGAACTGAATTGAAAATAAAATTTCAAAATGGTAGTTTTCTGTGACTGTGCCTTTTTGAAGCCTTTTTTAAAGAACGTAAGTTAGGAGCCTTTCCCGTTCCACAGTACACCTCCACAGCATGGCGGCCATCTGCTGCTGCTCCCTAGTGGCTGCCCAGAAACTGCCTGGATTGTCTGCATTGTCTGAATGTTGAGGGGAAGAAGAGAAAGGAACAGCTGTTCTGGAGCTTTGTGGATGCCTCTGCCCTCCCAGCACCTGGCAAAGGCACAACTCAGCTCATGGAGCAAGCACACGCACTAAGCCAGGCTGCGTCCCTCTGCACACCCTTGCTCATCCTCACACGAACCACTGATCTCTTCCCTGCCATCCTTTCTCCTTCTTTCTCTTATTTCCATTCTCTTTTCAGGAAACTAAGTGGGAACTGAATAGGGAGACTGAGAGATACAGGACTTTAGCCAAAATAGATCCTGTAGTGCCCTCTGTAATTTTATTTATTTCAAGAACAATTCTTTCTAAAAAATCTTTATGTGTCAGGAATTCATGTAAATACATTATTTTATGTGGCTTGTTTTTCTTTTTTTATTTCAGATTAATATGAGGGTGAAAACGATTAGATTACAATGTTTTCTAACAACACTTTTATGATGAGTATTGCTGTTTATATATGACAGGAAAAATATGAATATAAGACTAGTAAAAGTTTTTTGCTATAGTCTTCTCTTCACAGAGAAACATCTTTGCTGCATGAGGGGAGAATCAGGAAGACCTGAAATCAGTTCAATTGATTTACCCTGAAAAGATCAGAGAAAGAAATGAATGTATGTAGGAGATAAGAAGGGTGGGGCTACAGAAGGAGCATGGGTTGTGTTTGCTGGCTGATTTTAGGAGTCTCAAAAGAAGAAAAAGAGAGCGGGAATGTTTGGTGCAGCTGCAAGTTGAGAAAGCTGCATATTCAGAGGGAGAGGGGGAGAAAGAATGAATGCTTGAGAATGAGAGCTCCTCCAGGGAAAAGCATGCTCAAGAGGGGTGCAAAAGGGGTTTTAAGGAATTTTACTGGGTTGCAGAAATACATCTTTTGGCATTGCTGAGAAATTTCAATGAATATTTAAGTTGCCTCCAAATTAGATTTTGATGTTTAGATATTATGCTATAGTTCCACAAGACAGCTGAGTTTTCTGTGAATTAGAATAGAATAGCATGTGTCTTACAGTCTGGAAATTTCACAGAAATTTCAAGATAACTAGATGTGTATTATGGTTGTCCCTGGAATGCTACTGTGCTAAAGCTAGAGGGAAACTGTGCTACTACTCCAAGATCAATGTTCTAGGGTAATAACGCACTATTTGGTTTTGGATTATTGTATGTATTGCTTTTTTTTAAATTTAGTGTTAAATGAATGTACTAAATTAAAACTTCCTAGGGAGTTATTTTAGGTAACTGTAGATTGGAAATCACCTTTTAAACTATGCTTCCCAATGAATCAACTATCTTAAGAAAAGAGAGACCATTCAGAGTGGAAGGAGGAAGCATGGCACCCATGGCTAGACTGGGTGATGACTTAAAGCTCAGCTCTACTGACTGAGATTCTACACCCAGATGTTAAACTTGGAAACCACCAATGCTACTAGGAATTTAAAGAACTGATGACCAGGAGAGAGAAATGGAGTTATGTGTTATGGATAGAATTTGCCACTGAAGCAGGACAGCTATGATAAGCCTTGCAGGCCATGGGGTCAGCAATGAAGTGAGTAATTGCAGGGTTTGGCTGTAAGTGTTTTCCTGCAGGTTACCTGTGCTTCTGAAGAAGACTGCCTCACTGACCTAGAAAGGACATAACAGAGTCACTGGGGGAGACAGTGTGAGTTTGATCTATAATTAGACTTTCATAACAAAGGGAGGAGTATCCACCTATACATTTAAACTGGAGGGAATTCATATTCCAGGTCTGTGAGGTCAGAATCCTCACTGAGTTTTTGAGGAATAGAAAAGGAAAACATTTAAAAGATAGGAGACAAGAAAAAAAAAAAAAAAGATGAGACACCGTCTAAGCTGATACTGGAAGAATCTTTGTAGCATTTTAAAGAAATAGAGACCTGGGGACAGTTGCAGATATCTGATGGGGAAAGAGGACTTTTCATTTGCTCTATGCTATACACTGAGTTCTGTTTTGCTATTTGTGAATGACCTCAAGAAATATTTTAATTGGTCTCAAATTTTTGGTTGAAGTTTGTTCTTTAAAGTATTACAGAATGCTTGTCCCATTTCTCCTGGTGCATTGACTACAAATGTTAAGCATATTTATAGATGAGGAAACCAAAGTGCAGAAAATAGAAATGGCTTACTCATGACTGTCCACCAACAGCACTTGACCAAGACGCAAGCTGCTTGCATTGCACAGTGGCTGTGACTGTCAGCTTCCATTGAGTTTCTCATTACTAACCACACTGAGAGAAGAGTGGATGGGAAGCCACTTATTAGGTGATGAGAGAAATAGATTTGAGTTGAAGACTAAAAATTCCAGTTGGCAATTGAGAGTGAGAGAGATAGAAAGAGAAGAAAAGAAAGTACAGCTCATAATCATGGCTCAGAACATGGAATGTTTTTTTAATTTAAGGGATTGGTGCTTCATTCAAGTAAGATTCTCAAGGTTTGCAAAGTCAAAAAATAGACATATGTAAGTGAGTATAATCTTCCTGAATTCTACATTAATGTCTCATTATTCAATTATTTTATGGTGGTTTGGATAATAATTTTCTTCATTTCTTCATGTTTGAGGATGAGACTCATAGGTAAAATAGCAGATTTTATTTTACTGCCCCAAAGAGTCTACCCTTATAATGTATGGGATCTCAAATTTAACGGAGGGAAAAGAACCACCAGAGAATTTAAGAGTACAGCAAGCTAGTTTTGAGACAGCTTGGAATTCAATAGGGCTGACAGAATTCTCTGAGTCATGTTATGCTATCCTTGCCTAATAGAGTCAGTATTCATCAGGGAACTTCTTCACAGGAAGTGCCAATTCCAACATTTTAACAGCAGGGTCAATCAATAGTATCAGACAATAGATATAGACTCTGGGCCAGTCTACAAAACAGTCCAGAAAAAATAAAAAGAAAGAAAGAAGAAGACTGTTTTAAAAAAACAGCACGTTGCATTTTGTATGTGTCTAATTAAAATCAAAAAAAAAAAAAAAGGAAAAGAAAAGAAGGGAAACTCTAGTTGCCTTGAGGTATTTCAGCTCACAAAGCACAAAGACTTAACTTTATAGAAAAGAAAAAAGGCAAAGTCAACTACCTGGAGATTCAGGTAGTTAAGAGTTCAAAAAAAAGCCAGTCCTGAAAATACAGCTGATCTTAGAATATCACTGATCATAGAATAGGTGGGAAAAATCCCTAACTTCTAAGAAATGGCACTTTTATGCCCCGCGTTGGAATGAGTTTATGATGAATCTGTGGTTCTCCAAATTCATCACATCCCTTTCTAATATCCCCGTCAGTCTGTGTTCACAGATGTGCTTGACTGCTTTTCAAGCCTTCACTCGATCACACTAGAACTCTCTATAGTTATCTGTTAAAAAGTTGTAGTGTTCCTACAAAAATCAGTGGATTTACTTACGTCCAGAGTTTTGGAGGAGTTTAATATGCTGCCAATAGCAGTAGTAGTAGTTCTGATTTACCTATGGTTTATTTTACTAAGCCAATAGCTACAGTTCCGTTTAGTCACAAGTAAGTGTAGTTGACTGAATGCAGAAATATTCATTTATTTCCCAGGTGAAATGGCAATGGCAGAAATGTCACTTAAGGTGGTGTTTTAGGTTTTGCCTTTTAATTTCTACTGAAGTTTTTTTTTGTTGTTGTTGAGACACAGTCTCAAGCTTTCACCCTGGATAGAGTGCTGTGGCATCACAGCTCACAGCAACCTCCAATTCCTGGGTTCAAGCAAGTCTCCTGCCTCTATCTCCCAAGTAGCTGGGACTACAGGCACCCGCCACAACGCCTGGCCATTTTTTGGTTGCAGCTGTCATTGTCGTTTGGTGGGCCAGGCCGGATTCGAACCTACCAGCTCAGGTGTACGTGGCCGGTGCCTTAGCTGCTTGAGCCACAGGTGCCGAGCCTCTACTGACATTTTTATTCAGAAAATTGCTTGAATAGAAAGCAAGATCCATCTGATCCCACTTTTCTAGACCTTTGGGCCCACCTTTTAGGAGAGGTAACCTTTTAAAAAATATTTATAATTTTGTATGGGTGAGTACTTAATATATTTTTTTATAGTTCAAATTCTTTACCAAGTTACTTACTGAAATTATGATAATAAAGGTAGGATTTTGTTCACTTTGCTACTTTTGGAGTCTTCCTCCAAACTTATTTTTTTATGATACCTATTATTTTGAGTTCTGTGAGGTTTTTTTCCTAGTAAATTTTGTTTTCTCATAAAAATACACTTAAGTCTCCATTATAACTTGACTTCTTATTTTATAAGAAAAATATATTAAAACATAGAAACTTTGTTCTGCCTTTTCTTCCCATGTGGATCACCTATTGTTGTTTGTTTTTGTCACCCGTTTACATCCTCACTTTGTTCCTACAGGCATTCTGTAAAAACAATTGTGTCTTCCCTTTCTTTGATTCTGGGTTGACTCTAAAAGTAAAAAACAAACCTTTATATTATTATGACAATATAAACTTTTAAGTTCTGGAGTAAAACTTGATTTTTCTCTTCAGAGCAGAGCTCTGATGCCATAAACCAGGGTCACTCAGAAGAGAAGTTTGCAGGTATTGAGGTTAGATGAGTTCTCTTTTCTTTTAATTAATCTATTGCCTAACATTTTAATGCATTTTTACTCACTTGGGAGTAAAAGAAAAACATTTTACAATGTTTCCAATCTTTTGTTGTTGTTGTTGTTGTTTTTCTTGCACACTTTGTGTGGTTCTCTCCCCCACCACACACACCCCCATCTCTCTCTTCTTTCTCTTTCTCTGCCATTACCTTTATGGTCTTCCCTTAACCCCCTCCAGAGGTCTCTTCTGGACACTCAGTCCCCTGTTCCAGGCTTTGCTGGCTGCCTTCCATGGTGCTGCACAGCTGCGCTCATATGAACTCTCTTCACTGCTCTCTGGCATGGAATATCATCTCATGGATCCCATGTTTTTCTCTGTCTTAATTGACTTCCCACATTTCAGGAGTATATTCTTAAGTAAATTCCCATGATAGCATGCAAGGAGGTAAACTATTTCAGAAAATCGCTTTGTTCTAGATTACACTTAAATTAATAGTTTAGTTGGATTTGCAAGCATTGACAGGAAACTTTCCATCAGAACTTTAAAAGAATTATGTGGTTGTTTTAAAGATCAGTTTCAGCATAAGAAGTCAAATTCCATTGTAAGAAGCTAGGGTTCTTTGATGTCCTCTGTCATTCCCTGTGCAGAGGATCCAGTGGGCCTTTTTAAGGTGAAGATTCATGTCCTTTAGCCCTGGAACATTTTTTTGCATTATTTATTAGATATTATACCAGATTTCCATCTTCTGTAATCTTTCTCTTTTGGAATTCTATTAACTAAAAATACTCTGTGCAGTGATTCTTGATCTCACACTTTCTCTCTGCATTCTACATGTTTGCAATTTATTTATCGATCTTTTCACCTGTTTATTTCATCAGTTGTATAATATTAGTCCCTAATAGGAACATTTTGATCCTTCACATTCAGTTTCAGGATCTTATTTTATATGGATGGATGCATTTTGTTCTTAAATCTCTACATTATTTACAATTTTTAACGTTTCTTTTCCTTAGTGGAATACCTGGTTCCTCCAAGACCAGAGAGTTTTCAGTTTGTTTATCCTCTTGTCTCGCTTGCTGGCTGCTTGGTGATCCTTGGTTGAAGAAATTCCTGTGTCTTTGGAATTGGGTTCCTCTGTTGCAGTGAAGAAGGATGGACTTCTTCTGTCCTGGATCTCTGATTTGAGGGAGAGGTCGGGCCAGGGACTCTTGCAGGTTCAAGGAGAGTGGAGCATACCTGTTGACAGGTAAAGAGGATTTTTCTTATGGCAAGAGCCAGTGTAGACACTATAAATATTAGTATTTCCAGAACTTTATTTCTTAAATAAGAGCCCTCTATTTTTACCTAAGAGGTAAATCCCTGTACAGTGAGATAGGTCTCTCATTCTGGTCCTAGATATAGACCATACTCTATTTTCAGTATAGTGTATAATCTCATGAAATCCAAATTACTTGCTGTCTTTATGTGTTCTGTGTCCGTGGGATCCCTTTGGGAAAATTTGTTTCCTTTGAAACTCCTTGCAGTGTAATTTAGGTTGGGAATTTTCTACCTATATTTATCTATCAAGCCATGAGCCTCACTTTCTGCATTTATGGCATTTGTTAAAAATCTCTTGTGCTGGTAGCCATTCTCCCTGAATTTTGTATAATTACCTAGTCTTTAATGACTTAATTTTCTCTTGAATATTTAGACTTTTCTGCAGACAGGTCCTGGAATGATGGACAGCCAATTGCTGAGACAATTCTTTATCTTAGATCAGCTGTATCAATGTGGTTTTGAAAACAACCTCATGAAATGTTCCATTTGTGAAGAGAGGTAGTTATCTGTTTGTTATGCCGATAATTAGATTTAGAAAAAAAGATGGAAAACATGAAAGAAATTATACTTGAATCGAAATCCAATCCATCCTGCTAACATGCTGACTGTGTGTTCTTAAAAGCTGAGATTTGGGGATCTCAACATCTTGGGATATTTATGGATGGGTATGAATCAACTAGACATCTGTTTTTTAGAAAGAGTCCTGTATTGTCTTTTTCCTATTTCATGTCTTTTTTTAAGATGGAGTAGCCAGGGAAAGTGTCATGGTGATTCTTATTGATGAGGATCTTGGTGGAGAATGTCCAAGAATGCTCCTGAAATTTGCAATCCTTTCATAATTTAGCATCAGTGGCATTCAAGTAAAGAAAGATGTTTTTCCAGGGCTCTTTAACCTTACAATAAATTGGTAATAGGAATAGTGCTAAACCAAATTATTCATTGTTACCACTTATAAAAACTTCTTTAGAGACTCCTAGTCTTTGTGAGTGTGTGGATTGCTGCCTAAGTCTACTTAGGAGATATTTTGAATTTCTAGTTTATTTTATATTCATACAATGAAGTTGGCTATCGCAGCTGGAGTGGCTTAATGCTCTGAACCCTAAAGTTATAATTTAAGAAATATCCTACCTGACAGATGTCTGGAACCTGTATCCCACTTCATGCTCACTGATGCAAGGATTTTGCATCCAACACAATATATACTGTCTCTCAGTGGGGGAGTGCAGGTGAACTGAAATCAAATATAAAATAACTGAAGGCCAGAAAATACGAATATGTGATGTAGAGAGTAGGCTTGTGGCAAAGTGCTGATCGAGAAGAAATAAAATGAGAAAGAAGCAGCTAGGGAAAATAAAAAGGCCACAGACACCCAAAGAAAATCTACGGTGCATCTTAGCAGGGTACTGGCGAAACTTATTAAAGGTAGAGTATTAATGTCTTTATATAGTGATCAAGGAAATGCCATGAAGGATATCTGTAACAGTATGATCAAAATATTTATGAATGTATATGAATCGTGCCCTGTGATTTCACCAATGTACATAATTATGATTCAATAAAATTATTAAAAAAAAAAAAAAAGAATTGAGAACTAGCCCATGCATCACATCCATCAACAGTAAAATGAATGGGAAGGTAAATTGTGAAATTTTTATGAAGTATAATACTGTATAGTAATGAGAATGAACAAATTATTGCTCTAAGCAAGTGACAAGATGGCTTAATCTCATAGAGTGTTGACTTAATCTCATAGAGTGTTGAGACCAAATGAGAATGTACTGTCTGATTTTATTTACATAACTTGAAACACTAATAAAAACTGATCAATGTTAAAAAAAAAAAAAGAACTAACAATACAGCAAGTATCAGTATCGGTGATATATCAAGTAGAAATATAAAGACAAGGAAGCTTATACAACATAAATAATAAGAGAAATATTGTTATATATTTTAACATCATCACCTAAAATAGAACATATCATTATTTTAAATGTCCATAACACACTTTTAGTTATCTAGCATAAACTGAAGCAGACAAAAACAATCTCTAAATTTCCAAAACATACATTGTAGTGGCTGGAATTAAACATTAATAGCAGATATTTACATTCAAAATTACAAATACTTGAAATCTTCTAAATCTTCCTGTACTAATTGTTGACCCAGGTAAGATTAAAAACAAAAACAAAAACCTCTTTCTCACTCTTTCTAACTACACATTCTTATGATTATACGAAAAGAAAAAAAAAAGAGAGAAAGAAAATGAATATATTAAGTTAATGAGCTCCATTATGTTTAAACTAAGTGAAAGCATTATTTGTTCATATTTAAAAGTACTGACTACTTAATAGATAAAAATGATAAATAATTGCTTTGAACTAAAAATAATTGACTTTAATCAACTTCATTGTGTTTTTAAAGCCTCAACTCAAGTTTCATTCTATATCAGATCTTCCAATAACCTACTTCTTCTTATTTAACTCTTTCAGAAAGATTAATGTTATTTAAAGGGACCACACGTACACAATTGTACCATTGATAAAGTGTGATTGCCAGGCTGCATCCAATATGATTATATTATAATTGGAAATGCTAATGATTATTATAAGATGAAGATTATCGAAAAATTTTTCTATAAACTCACCTCCAACTTTAAAACATTCACTCATATGTTCATTCTATTGTTCTCTCACATATCTCCAAATTCCTAATTAATTTCCCAAAAGAACTTTACAAATCCTGTTACTACTAGAGGGTAGTAAAGTCTTGTTATGTGCCCAGGGATTGCCTGTAGAATTAGTCCCTTGCAAAACCGCATGGGGTTCTATATGATGCAACTTGCAGCTTTATTTTCTGCCAAGTAGTCAAGTCTCTGAGCAATCACTTTGGTTCTAATATTTGCATTTTAAACAAAATCCATCATTTGATACAGCTCAATCAAGAAACATTAAATTAGCCAGAGAACCACTGCAATTAGGTTACAAGTCAGTTAAAGTATTATACTTCTTTTTAAGTATCAAATATTAACAGTTTTCTTACAAAACTCCCTACTCAAATTGTTTTAAGTTTTTCTTTAAAATAGTCTTTGGGATGGTAAACAATTGCCTCAGTTAAGATTGCCTCAGTTTATAGTACTATAAAAAGCACCTATCTAGCAAACTTTTCAACATTTAATTATTCATGGGAAAGAAATATCCAAAATAGAATCGTGGTACTCTGAAGAAAATATGTAAAATGATTTAGGAATTAGTTGTCCGGCGACACACTAAAAAGAAAAAAAAAGAGTGAGAGAGAAATTTTATATACCGTTTAGTCATTTTTTTAAATGTTATTCCTGCCGTGTGGGTTATTAGATCAGCGTGGCTTGTGAACAGGATTTTAACAGTCAGGAGATGTGACTGTGTTTAAGATTCCTTTTTCTAGTCACTAGTTCATTGTCAGCGGCAGCTACAGAGCAGCTTTATGTGCATTCAGAGACCGCCAGGAAATTAGTTCTGCATGACTGAGTCAGCACTGCAGCCCAGAGGAGAAGGATCACCCATTTCCTTAAGCCATTGTTTACTTCTTGTTGTGATAACAATATTAAATATTATAATCCCGGCGTAAAATAATAGTCATGCCATTATAATTCATGTAAAAATTGAGTCACTCCTCAAAGACTGATCCATACTGCAGACTTCATGCCAAGGTTGAAACTAACGTGGAGGGCTTATAGTCATGCCATTATATTTCATGTAAAAATTAAGTCACTCCTTAAAGACTGATCCATACTGCAGACTTCACGCCAAGGTTGAAGCTAACGTGGAGGGCTTTTCTTCCCTTTTTCTTGGGTTTCTGACACTTGACAGCTGTTGCGAGCTTATTCAGTGTAATCAAACTTTCTTTTAAACTATATGAGGCCGTGAAATCAAATGCCAGGTCATGGAAGATGTTCACTGAAAACTAGCAACATCTAAAATTAAACTAATCTTTAAAATTAAGGCAAATGTTGTTTCTATGGTTTTCAAGAAAAACTATCTTGGCATTAAGATTTTCCTATCTGGATTAATTAGTCGGTAAGCTATATCCCAAAGTAAATTAACACTGGTCCCATGTACTTCACTACAGCCCCATTTCCTTTCAAATTAATTCTTCACTTTCCCACCCCTAAATTGTTCTTCAATTTGTTTTTTCTACAAAAAAAGTGATAAAAATGGGTAGAGGGAGGGCAGTTAGTGGGAACACACCTACGGTGCATCTTAGCAGGGTACTGGCAAAACTTATTAAAGGTAGAGTATTAATGTCTTTATATAATGATCAAGGAAATGCCATGAAGGATATCTGTAACAGTACGATCAAAATATTTCTGAATGTATATGAATCGTGCCCTGTGATTGCACCAATGTACATAATTATGATT
>CAUYON010013886.1:0-14307 GCA_963573935.1 Arctocebus calabarensis
ATGGCTGCAACCAAAAAATGGCTGGGCCTTGTGGCGGGCGCCTGTAGTCCCAGCTACTTGGGAGGTGGAGGCAGGAGACTCGCTTGAGCCCAGGAATTGGGGGTTGCTGTGAGCTGTGATGCCACAGCACTCTATCCAGGGCAACAGCTTGAGGCTCTGTCTCAAAAAAAAAAAAAAAAAAAAAAGAAAAAGAAAAATAGAAACAGTTACTTGGCAAAACAAGGTTTGTAAAGCGAAAGTTGAGAACTTTCAGATGAACTCTGCAGACTTCACATAGGAATCAAGCAGCAGAGAAAAGTCCTGACCACAAGTGCAAGCCACATGGGACCAGCAGCTCCATAGTTTGGAAGAGGAATCTAGTTGGACCAGAATAGCAGTCACACCCTATTCATACTCTATTCACACCTGTGAGGATCTCCTTCTCCTTATTTAGAGAGGGGTGAATAAAAGTCTATGACAGAACGGTATCGAGTACATTGGATACTTCCCCCCCATTCTTTAGATACTTTACTAAGCAGGATATGTTCTAACTCCATCCATGTAAACATAGTGATAAAACACAAATCCAGCATGAGGCGGGGGAGAGGAAGGAGAGGGGAGGGAGGGAATTTGGTGGGATCCATCTAATGCACACAATGCAGGGGTACACTTCAAAATAACTAAGAGTAAATTATAAATGTTTTACCACAAAAAATAAGTGAGGTGATGGTTGTGTTGATTAGTTTAAGTATTCCACATTGTGTATCAAGACATCACATTGTGCCCCACAAATGTATACAGTTGTTCTTTAATAAAAATTAAATTAAAAAAGTGTAAAAAAACTATTTCAGAATTGACTGTATAGTCTTTGTAACTGTTGCTTATAATAAGGAATAAACTGGTAGAAAACAATCACCACAACGCACACTCTGTGGAGTGGGTTCATCACATATAAGTTCTTTGTCTGCCATTTTCATTATGTCCTGGACTCTGCAAACCCATGTGACCATGGTGGTAAAAAGTATGCATTCAGATAGGGCAAGACACAGGTTAAGTGGCATCTCTTCGAGAACGCTATTTAAAAACATTCTGAACTTTACCCTGGATACGCAGCCTAACGGCTCCCTGTCTCTTGTGATGGTCAATGAGATCATCACAGTCATTCATGTCAAAGCCAGAAGAGATATTCAAGACTGTTTAATGCACCTGGCTACAATTATGCAAGAAAACAGGACTGCTCAAGTTCATTCAGCTACTAAGAGGCTGAGCTATATTAAAGTCCAGTTTTCTGGACTTTCCAACTCATTCTGCTTACTGTAACATTCAATAAGTTATATATAATAATGACATTCAATAACTCTTTTTGAAAATCTTGTTAAACATTTAAAATAAGTTATTATTATTCAGAACAACTCATTAACAAATGTGTTGACACCCCAAACAAATATTTGTAGGAATGAAGACGCCATGCCTTGTTCTTTTGGCTACATACTATAGCTTGTGAGAACTGCAGTAGTCAATAGTTTCAACCTTTCATCACAAAGGTACACTGTCCTTAACTCAAAAAAAGTCCAGAGGCACCAGACTGATGACAGTTGCTGTCACACTCTAGCATGTTTTGAGTTCTGAAACACAGGCTCTAGTGTGGCCCTCATCCTCTGGTCTGAGAGGCTGCTGAGTCTTCTGCCATTGGTACACCACAATCACACACCCACACTCACACACTCTGCCTCCAGGTAAGACTTATGTTTTTTCATCATTCTACTTTCACCATAATTGATTTGTCAGTATCAAAAATAGCACCCTGGACATGAAGCATGTTGTTAAAATAGTCATTTGTTGCATATTGTCCCCACTGGGGTACCCCAGGGACTCTGGCCTATATCTTGCAATGGATGATAGTTATAACAGCGAACAGTCTCATGAGTCCTGTGGCACGGCTCTTGGAGAGTGTCTTCACTCGACTTCCTCATGGTAGAAGGCCCAATGTCTAATGGTGATCAAGTGGGGAACAGTGCCTCACCCTCTCTCCGTCAGACACATCACTGATGTGGGATCTAACGCAGGGAAACAGTTCTTTACTTTGGGTTTAAGTCCAAAGGTCTGTGTGATTTCAGAAAGATGCTTCTTAGGTAGGTCTATAGTCTGTTTTTATATGACTCTTGAACTAAGAATGGTTGTATTTTTTCTTTAAGTTGTACAGAAAGGGAGGAGGAAAAGGAAGTGATAATGACACAGTATGTGACCTACAAAGCCTGAAATATTATCTGTCCCTTTCCAGGAAAGTTTGCCAACCATTAATGATTTCACTCTTCCCTACAGAGCCTCATCCTTCCATCCTTGGAGCTCTTGCATGGAGGCGCGTCCTCAGCTGCCAAAGTGCCGTTCCAAGGTCTGTCTTTGGTATCATCTATTGCTTTTCCCACTATCGCTTGGTTTACTATTTTGCTTTCTCTCTTAGCTTCCATCCAATCTTTTTCTTCTTTTGTGTCTGGCCTCTGACATCATGAGTCATTTGTTTCTAATTCTCTGGCTCCAGTCACTGGTCTGTTGGAAGGTGGGACAGGAGCTCTGCAGGCTGAGCTGGTGGAAGTAAGAAGCCATCATGGTGGTGTGGCCTGAGGGAGGACTGTGTAAGTCATACATTGTTTATTGTGAAGAATAATCTCTGGACAGCGTAGCTCCCAGAACGTAATGTGTTGCAAGTGTCTCTGCTAATAGATTCAAGGTGAAAAATCAAGAGACATATGTCTACAGATGCCAAAGAAAATTTTGACTAAATTCAAGACCCATTTTGAATTAAAATGTTTAAGAGGATTTCTAAGGATGCTTTTTAACATGATAAAAAGTATGTGTAGCTTCGTTCTAAACTCAGCACTGTGCTTAAAGCTAGAATAACTTATGTGTGACCAGATATACAAGGCAAGAATCCCTACTATTTTTACTATTATGCATGAGATTTTAGCCAGTGCAATTAAACAGGAGAAACCAATTATAAGCATAAAATTAGGTAAGGAAGAAGTAATAGTGTTTTTGTTTATAGTTGTTAAGTGAGTAATCCTGGAAAATTCTACTGAGTCAAGAATTCTGAACATAAACGGTAAAATAATTTAGTAAATTAAGGTATAAAATTGATATCCAAAAGTAAATAGCTTTTGTACAGCCAACAGTAACCAGTTAGAAGAGTGTTTTTCAACCTTTTATATCTCACAGCACACTTGAACCTATAGTTAAACTTCTGTAGCACACTTAAATTACATGGATCCACAAAAAAGAGGAAAAAAAGAATATACTTACTGTGCTTTGAACTTCTTTCAAAAGTAATTTAACTAATGATCTTAAAAAATATTTATGGTACTCTTAAGATTCTTTCATGGCACACTGGTTGAAAATTGATGAGTTAGAGGATATAATTGTAGAGAAGAATTCCATTTACAGTAGCAATAACAATTTAAAAAATACTTAGGAATAATCTTGACAAGAGATCTAGAAAATTTTTATGAAGACAGTTTTTAAATTCTTAAGAACACAAAGGTAAACTTGAACAAATGAAAAGGCATCTCTTTTTTTGTGGGATTGCTCAACATCATAATGATGTCAGTTTTCTCTAGTTAATTAATAAATGTAACATAAGCCCAATAAAAATACTGACAAGTTTGTTTTATGGCGCTATGCAAGTTCATACTAAGGTTCACACTGATGAATGTACATGGAAGAATGCTGAAAATTAGAAGCGAAGAGGAGACACCACTTCCCTAACATTATGGAGACATACTACAGAACGGCTATTGTCTAAACAACTTGGTACTGAGAACATGAGGAGACAGATCCACGAATAGGGTAGAAAGTCCGGAAAAGGACTAAAGTACATTTGAAAATTGAGTATATGACCAAAGTTCCATCTCAAATTGATGGGGAAAAGGATGCACTTTTCATTAAATGGTCCTGGGACAAAGGGATAGCTGTTAGAAAAAAACTAATTAGAGTCACACCTCACACAATAACAAGACTAAATTACAAATGGTCCAGGAATTTAAATGTAAATTATGAAGTCAGACAAGTACTAGAGTAAAACATGGTCAAATTTTCTTACAAAAAGAAAAAATAGTAACTCTACGGTGAGGAAACAGGAAGTGTACAGTAGGCACTATTTTAACTAAGTGATGAAAGTCAAGATCTTCAGTATGGAATCCACTGACACAATGTGCTCCCAAGTGTTTCACTGAGGAGAACCAACATCCTCTTTGTGGTATTTCTGCTGAGACACATTACTGGAATCTAGTTACTTGGAAACACTAGATAAGGCCAAACTGGGGCATTCTAAAAATGCACAGTGGGTTTGTGTTCTTCAAAAATGTCAGAGTCAAGAAAGAGAAAATTAAGAAATTGTTTCAGATTAGAAGACACTAAATAAATATGACAGATAGTTGCAAGTGTGATCCTGGATTTAATCCCAGACCGAAACAAATAGCTATCAAGTTCACTATTGGAACAATTGGTAAAATTTGCACATTCACTATGGATTAGATTTCTGTAGTAATATTACATTTTCTGATCTTGTTCACGTATGGGTTGGAAGTGAGCAATGTTAGGAGAATGTCTTTGGTTTTAGTCAATACTTATACAAGTATTTAGGGGTAAAGGGCAAAGAGGTGTCAGTAACTTACTTTTAAATGGAACACAAATAATAAAGCAAAGGTAAATAATCAGGCAGTTTTTGTTGAAAGATGTATAAGTCTGCTTGGGCTGCTGTAACAAAATACTACCGAAAGGGGGCAAAAACATCAGGCCTGGAGACTGGATGACCAAGGTCAGGCTACCAGAAGATGAATGTCATGAGGCTGCTCTCCCTACCTTGAAAGTGGTTGCCCTCTTGTGATGTCCTCACATGCCCTTATGATCTCACTTAACCTTAATTACCTCCTTAAAGACCCTTAAAGAATGTGCCTTGGGGGATATAAGATATAAGGGATATAAGATGAACCTTGGGGGACAGAGTTCAGGCTCTGACAGATGTTTAGGAGTCTTTCAACTTTTCCTGCAATTTTTCTGTTGAGTTTGAAATTATATATAAATTGAAGAATTAGATTATGGACACCAACTATTCTCATATTTTTAAAACCTGGAGAAGAAAGAGGTTCTATGAGGGGTAATATAGACAGAACATAGTTCCTCATTCATCTAAAAAATAATGCAAACGAAGACAAATGATTTGTGTGTACTGATTGAATGTGAGACTGGTACATAGGGTCCCCAGCTACTTTGGAGGGAATAAAACCATTCAGCTAGAAATCTGTGGGTAAACTTGATGTCTGTGCAGATTTGGGTTTGGGAGGGTTAAGTTATTTAAAAATGCAGCTATCTTTTTGAGTTTCATTTTCTAAACCAGTGTAGCCTTTGGTCTAGGGCTAACATTGCCTCCCTTTTGAGCTGATACTGCAGTCTGTATGGGTGGCGATGTTTTCTACTTTGTCTATAGGTAACACGAACTATTCCTGATCCTGTGTGCCCTGAGAGCCCTGCAGTTTTTGGATGGTGCTTTGTCCATTTTGGGGTTGTTTCCTCCCATTGTGCACTGGCAGGTGCTCATCTGAAGACCTGAAGAGACCCTCTGCTGGTCTCTGTCTGACTGGCCCCTTGCCAGTGCTTTGCTCTTGAACTCTAGCATAGTTGGTCTCCGGGACTCCAATCTCCATGTCTCAACTGTGCGAGCCTGCTGAGCTTTGCCTGGTTTCTGCTCCCTACACTCTGGCCTGGCAACTCTTTCAAAGTCTTGGAGATGGGGCAACCATAATGCCCACCTTGTTTATTTCCCTTCTTTCAGGGATACAGTCCTGGGAAGCCCAAGGTCTAATATCTCAAAACTATTTTTGTAGAATTCATTCTTCTTTTTAGATGTGTTAGGTGGGAGGCTAAATTCAACGTCTGCAATAACATCTTGGTCAGGAGTGGGTTCCCTGGTATCTTCTTCACTATTTTTCTCTCTTCCCTAATTCCCAAGTGGTCTCTGGCTCACCCAGAGTTGAGCTACAGGAGGAGAGAGGGAGAGAGCTGATGGTCCTACCAGGATGGCATGTTCTAACCTGAAGTTGGGCTCTCCGGCATGCTGGATGTCCAAATGGTCACGTTTTTGTCTTGTGGGCGCTTAGGCTGCTGGGGTCTCTTGCCAGCAGCCACCTAGCAAGGTGTACATGCTTTCTGTTTCTGGCTGCATGAAGTTCATTCCTTAGCTCCTGGCTTCTGGTGCTCCACCTCCTCATACCTCCTCCTTGGGGTCACCTTACACTTCCAGCTCATCTTCTGGGCAGTGTCCTTTTCAGGAGAACAAACTCCCTCCAGCCAGTCTCTCACTTGACGTTTCAGGAGTGTGTCACGTACCTGTAGCTGACCTCCTAACTCCTGAGGCCACAAGTCAAGTTTTCTGGACAATTCTCTAACCTCCTTCCCTTATAGAAAAGGAAAAATAAAAGGAAGAGGAGAAAAGTTATAAAACATTAACAGAGTTAGTACTACAAAATTCTACACCAAAATGTAAGAATTTCCCATAATCTTTGATGTGCGTGTTAAAGTTATCTCTTGGGGGTGGGGTGGAGCAGAGGCCATAATTAACTATAAGTTCTACGTAGATGGTCTGGCTCATTTGTCTTGAATGTTTGCATCCTTAGTATCCTTCATTTCTCAGTTTTGGCTCTCCACAGAACTTGAAAAAAGAAAAAGTCCAATTTTAACACTTACTGCATATTTGATGCATTTTTTAACTGGATAATAAAAATGTCTTTTCTTATGTCTATTGACTGTCCATGTTTTTCTTTTTCTTTATTTTACATTTTTCTTAAGACATATACACATAGATCATGAATACATTTATGCATACGTGGGGCACAATGTGTTGATTTTTTTAATACCATTTGGAGTGCTTATGTCAAACTAATTAATATAGCTTTCCGCTCATTTACTTGATTACTGTGTTAAGACATTTATGTTCTGTATTTGTTAAATTTGTCCATGTTTTTCTGAACGTATTTATATGTCCTGGGAAGAAAAACCATAGATCTTTAATGATTAATGAATAATTTAGTTTAGTCTGTTTTTCAAAGGTTCAGAAAACAAAGTGTCCTTCTTCCTGTCACCTGTGTCTTCCTCTGACACATTCATACACAAATACACACCCACGTGTGCGTTAGGGTCTCGAATCTGAAGTCCTGGCCAGAAGAAAAGGAAGTGGAGTTTCCTCCCCAGCTGTTCTCTTATTGGTCCTAATTAACAGTTGGGCTAGCACTGTCAAATTGTTTTTTCCTTCTTACAGAGGTCTCCCAAGCATCGATTTTCATTTTGAATCTGCACCTGTTCTGTACACATCATCTCCTATTTGCAGTGTCCTGTGTGCAGCCTGTTCTCACATGTCTTTCCTTTCACACATGCTGTTCCCAGGAAGAGACCCTGATCCTTCATTCTGAGGGAAGTTCCTGCTGATTTTCCTATATGTGGCTCAGGTGCAGTCTCTGACCCACTAAATTGGCCATCGCTCTGATGAGCTCCTGGGACAGCTGGATCTACCTCCATGTGGTACTTAGCTGCCTTGTTGCAGTCATCAGTCTCCCGCCAACGGTGAGCTCCTTGAGCACAGAAATTTGTCTTCCTTCCTTTGTGTCTCAAGCACTTGGCAAATAATTGAAATAGGCATCAAAACCAAATTTTGAGCACTTGTTTTATCTCACACATGTTCTACGTATTCTGCATGTACCATATAACTCAATTTAACGCAATATAATTCCACGAAGTACATACTACTATCCTATTTTATGAATAGAGAAATTAGGTCATTTGCCTTAGGAAATGGTGGAGGCACCAGTTGCTGAAATAGCTCAGTTGGAAATGGTGGAGGCTAGTCAAACCCAGGCAATCTGATTTTAAAGCCCTCCCTTGATTGCTCTTTCAGTATGGGAAACTCTTAACAAGCATGGGTACTCAATAAGTTCTTGGTGAGTGAATGAACAGCCTTTGACTCTTTAGTACATATTTGCTCAACAGAGTAAAGAGTCTATTAAGATTAAATGCATAGTTTCCCATTAAGACTAAAGGGAATTTTCTGGAAGCCTCAACTGTGTAATTTTTCAGCCACTTTAGACATTATGAGAACAGTCCTGGTGTTTGCTATTTGCATATCTTTATTTAAAAAAATTTGATCAATTTTCTGTTTAAAAGACCTTGTCTTCCTGAACCCAGTGCAGGCCAGGGTAGGGTGGGCAGAGGAAAAGGTAGACATCTCTGGCTGGATGAGGGTGGCTTCTCCCTCGGGTTAGAGGCTGTTGAATTTCTTGCCCTAGGGCTTGGCATTGATGAGTGGTGGTTGTAGTGAGCACCTCTGAGCAGGACCATGGGCATTGGTGATTCCTGGTGAAATTTGTTCCCATTTCTCCAAGCTGATGGCACCAAGCATGTTCTTCTTTCCCCTACACTCACCAGTCCCATCAGGATTGAAGCCTACAATCTCACCGACCCTTATTGAGCAGGATTCAGGTGTGTGCGTTTGGGAATCCCTTGAATATATGTGTTTTGAACAAAGACTTGAGGTGCCCCCTCCTCTTCCTGATGGCTCTCTCATTTTACCGTGTTCATCTTTCCATTGTTTGCGAGGTTTCTGGTCAAGCATTCGACTAGGGCTTCTGTCTTCACACCTGAACTCTCTTTCTTGGCTTCAGACAAGGGATGCATTGGCATTGCTCAGTCATAGGACAGCTGAAACAGCCTCGGAAGGCCAGGCTTCTCCCCTCCCCTTCCCCCACCAAGCTGATCTCCTTTATTGCTCCGTCATCTTTTTATATTTCCTGGTGGGTGGGTGTGGGAAGTAGGGAGTTCTTGTAAAGTCAAACTTCTGAATTTCAACCTTCTCTCATAATAGGCCCTGTAAGGAGATCATGAGTTTGTGGAACCTTGATGACTGGGCAGCCAGAATTTATTGTCCCTTGCTGTGGGCTTTGACCTTGTTTCTTGGGGGAAAAATAACATCACACTAAATATCCTGTGATTACATTTCCTGGTAGGAGATTGATATTCATTTCTGAGCCAAGGACTAGTAATTGTCATCAAAACTGTTTATATTAACAGTAACCTATTCTCTATTTTAATGATTTGAATCATTACAAATGAATTTATTCTCTCAGCACCAATAGAGACTTCATATCATAACTGCAGCTTTACCCTGTAGAGATTAAGACAAATTCAAAAAGCTGTCTTAAAATTCTAGGTTCATCAGTTTGAGTATAGCACTAGCTGGTCAGGCTTTGGAATGTCAGTATTAAATTATGTAGCTAAAATATTTCATACTTGGTCAATTATTATAAGGCTGCTAGGGATAGAGGGTTGACAGCTGGCACATTGTAAAGCTTGGGCTAACTCTGAGAAAAGTCTTGGTGCCATATGAGCAGCTGTGATTCTAGACTATGTGGCATTTAGTTCTTTCATCCAGTCTAAACTCTTTGCAAGCCAAATCATCCTTTCTGTTTGATGTCATTTAGTTTTATTTTAGCATTTGCTACTAAAATGAGTTGTTTCACATTCGGCTCTTAAAATGCAGAGAAAGCCTTAAGTTTTGAATTTCCTAGCAATAGAACTAAATTTGAAAGCATGAATAAATTTAAAATTTCTAAGATTATATTTTGTAAGGGAAGGGTTAAACTAAATGAGAATTAATTGAGGTTGAGGTAAAATGCAGTAATTTAAACTTATATATGTACACCAGGAAATATTATTTAATGAGTGCATGATCTTCTACATTTCAAAATGTCACCAATTAGGGTGGCACCTATGTCTCAAAGGAGTAGGTGCCAACCCCATATGCCAGAGGTGGCGGGTTCAAACCCCGCCCTGGCCAAAAACTGAAAAAAAAAAGTCACCAATTATTTTAAAATATTTGACATTTAATAAAATTTAACCATCATACCCAATATTTTCTTCCCATTTTTTATTTTTAAACCACATGTGAGTTTTGGAGGGAAATTTAATTAATATATTTTGGACTCATTTGGTTATATTATTAAAATTCGTCTTTAGTGGATGTGAGAATAAGGTTGTTTTTCATTATGTTTTGTTTTTCCTTAGTAAATGGGACCATTTTTCTCTGGTAGACAAATTCAAACACAAAGTTTGTTTTATTGATAATTCTATAGATCTGGATGCTAGGTTATTTTATTAAACTAAAAGTTAACTTATTACAAAAATGCCCAATTTTGCTTGCCATCTACAATTAGAAAGCTTTTCATTGGTGGTAATGATAAACAGGATTTGGTAAGTATGAATATAATCATAATGGTTCACCAAATTATTTTATAAATCATGAGTGGAAAGTCCCAAACCAAATCCTACTTTTGACACATGGAACAGGATCTAAATAGTATTGCCAAGAACATAGTACGTGTCAGGATATGGGCTCAACATCTCACCTAAATTTAAAGAGTGTCTTAGTTTTATATCTTTCTGGGGTAGGCATTTCACAAAAGAGACAACCCGGATTCAGTTGGGTTAGTAAGTGACAAAGGCCATTCACAGAGTGAGCAGTAAAATCAGGATTTAGACCAAGGGAGTCTAATTCTAAAGTAGATTTTTTGTTGCAGAAAAAAATTTGCATCTGCTCTAATTACTGTAGCTCATGTAGAATTGTTTTATTTATTTTTCTAGAGATTACATCAATTTGAATTATGATTTGCGGACTCAGGATATCCATAGCCCTGAGCATATTTTTCAAAATTAACATCATTGTTCTATAGTTGGATAACCTCTTGGATTGACTTATCACATACTTGCTGAGTGCTTACCATAAATAAGTAAGTTATGATTAAATAATAATTATTGGTTGCTATTTTTCTGCCACAAAGATTTTGCACGGTTAGGACCAATTACTTTGAACAGAGAATGAGTCCTAACAGATAACAACTATCACTCCTACCATCATGCTACTGGATGATGTATTGATGTGCTAGAGAGCAAATTCTTTTTATCTAAGAGATAGATTTAAAATGTTTATAGAACAGCTTCTAAAAGTCAAGTTATGCATAGTAAGAGACAGCCTTCAAATTTCAGAAGCATAAAACAACAAAGGTTTACTTCTTGCACATGCTCTATGTTCAATGCACATTGGTCAACAGGCTAGGGAAATTTATTGCAGTTATTAGGAAGCCTCCATAGAGGTTCCACCTTAACAGGTGGGAAAAGCAGCAAGTTACTTCTATTAACAACCGATTTTCCAGAACTAGACACATAGCAAGCTGAAGTTCAAGGAGGGAAGGAAGTACAATCATAGAAAAAGATGGGAACAGAGATCAGTGAGTAGTATAATGTCTACGACAGTGTCTTTGTTTTTAATGGATGAACAAATTTATTAAGGCTTTATTCTGATTTAGAATTGCTTTTGTAAATGAAAAATAATTAGAATAACCGTGTCCATTATAGATCAAATTTGCTTAACACGTATATGAATTTTTTCATGTGTTAAATATGCACTTGTTATTTTAGTCATTAAAAGTACAATTTGGGGTGTGATTTATTCATTAAATAATTCAATATGTTCCCTTGAAATAGCTTCTTGTAGGGTTACCACATTGTTTCAGTAATCTGGTATTTGTGTTAGACATTAGACACGCCAGTTAGTAGTTAGATGAGCCTCATTTCTACCAGCAATGGTGATTCCATCTTCTCTGTTATTTTTCTCTGTATTCCCCTCTATCACATACATTTCTAAAATTTGGCTTTTTCCCTCTTTTGGTTTTATAAATTAACTCCAGGTTTAAGACAAGATCACGTTGGGTTATAAAGCAGAAGAAACAGAGAAGTTTTAACTTGGGTTCATCTCTCTTGCAAATGCAAAACCAAAGCTTTCCACTTTCCCTGTGGCCTCACCATCTGCAGTAAAGCTGTATGGAAGGGGGCCAGGAAGTAAAAAGAGAGAGGCCTTGGAAACCGTAGGAGATATATTGTGTGTGTGTGTGTGTGTTTAGGATACAAAAGTATAAGTTCATTTTATATTAGAGAAAGAGAAGAGAGTGGGGGGAAGAAATGAGAAACAGAAAAGAGAGCAGAGAGCAGGGAGTGAGAGAGGGAGAGATGGGGGGAGAAAAGGAAGGGGAGAATGGCAGGGCATCCCCAAGAAAGGAGGGGAGAATGCCCAGCCTCCTGCATATTTTTTTAAGCCTAAAGATTGCTATATTTTATTTTAACAAAGTTTTTGTTTTCTCTGACATACTTAGCATTCATTAAAATTTCTAGTATGTAACTGAATTATTATACAGTATTGGAATTACCATGTTATTACCTGAGAAACTTGTTTTGTTTTCTTATAAAATAGTAATGGTTTGCCACATTGTTAAGGAAATGTGTTCCTTGAGCTAAAATACTTTCGTTACCTTAGGTCCAAGGCTCTTTCCCTCTCCTCGTGGGAGAACAGCTTTAATAGGAAGATGTGAGTTAATGAGAGAACATTATCCATTTACAAAAATTATTTGCAAATTTGTATAACTTTTTTTAAAAAAGAGAAAATCAAAGTGAAATGCTTTTAAGGTAAGTCACCTTCAGGTTGTGAGGAATAAAAGCATGGCTTAAAAAAAATAAATTCAGGTACATGAGTACTGGCAACAGGGTAAATGTTTGTAAAAATGGTTACCAACGTAAGGTAGAACATTTGGATAGTTCTATAGATAGAACATTAGATAGTATTTTGTATTTTCTATGTTTCTTTGTTAAATAATTATTTCATTTTCCTCCAACTTGAATGCACTAAAAGTCATTTGATTCCCTAAGAGATTTAGGAACACTGGCCTAAAAAAACTACAATAAGAAAGACTAAACCAACTCCTCACAACTACTCAATTTAATAAATATCTTCCTCAGAAGATAGACTTGACCATGCTGGGTGGTGGTTGTATTCGTTTGTTTTGTTTATTTGCTGCTCTATGGAGACCAGAACCCACACTACTTTAATAGTGAGGTGTTTGGCAATTGTTTACTTCAAAGAGTCATTCTGAAAATTCTTGTATTAAAACAACTTTCAGCCATTATATTCAACTGAAGTGTTTGAGAAAAACATAAACACTATTGCTCAAATAGATGATTAATGCAATTATTATATTTTTCATATTTATTATTACTTTGGAGACTTAAGGAAATTTACCAAACACAATAGGTTTCCCAATGGTCCTGGATGGTTAGTGTAATAGGTATACTCTGATTTATCTTTTTCCTGTCAACAATTTCACATTAAAATTTACTTTTATCACTATATGAAGACATTTATATTCTACATTTAGTAATTTTCACTTGTACCCTTGTAAGATGCACCCTATGTACACAATTATGGTTTAATAAAAATTAAAAAAAATTTACTTTTATCAAAACATTTTGAACATTAGCAGTGAAAGGATGATTTTGAGGCCTTAAGCTTAGTTCTGTCCCTGTCAACTGTTTGATAGAGAATATTGAGCATTATCAACACTACTTGCAAGAACATTTTCTACCTAGCAGAACTAGGCAGCTACTTCTATGTTATTACTTGTAGCCACTGAGAGTTTTCACATCTTTGCACTTCTCCTCTGGTTTTGATTGCTACTACTGTTTGTCCTTCAGGCCTTTGGTGTTGGTTTTCTTCCTTATAGAGAGGCAAAAAGCTTCTAAGCAGAGAAACATTTGCTGCTGATCAGTTGTTTTTCCTTCTTAGGGAATGTGTTGGTCAAATCCTTTCTTATGTTTATGCAAATGAGAGAAGGATGCAAGGTCATGGCTTGGGTTTAGTGTAGAAAGCAAAGGGAACTCTGAAAGCAAGGCAGAGAAGGGAAGGGCTGTGTTGAAATATCACCTACTTCCTAACCTTGCTGAGAAGTGATTTGATGTGTTAACAGTTAGCTGAGCAGAAATAATGAGAAAGTCAACAGGAAGCACTTTCTGGACCTAACCTAGCCCTCCCTTTCCTTTTTCTGTATAGATGTAAACATACAGGATAAATCTTCTGGAATAATTTCTGCAGTATAGGAATAAGCTCTTCTTTGAAGTTTTGATAAAATTCTGGTGTGAAGCCATCCGGACCAGGGCACTTTTTTTGTTGGGAGATTTTTTATTGTTTCTTTGATCTCAGTGCTTGAAATTGGTCTGTTCATCTATACATCTGGGCTAAGTCTAGGGTGTGATTCTAAATATTGATCCATTTCCTTCATATTGTCAAATTTCTGGGCATTACTAGATTTTTAAGAGTTCATAAAATCACATTTCTCACTTAGGCCCACATCATATGAGATGTTTTATATTTTTCCTGATTGACTCAGTGTTTTTTGTTTTTTCTTTTTT